>JAVRFV010002213.1:1151883-1179521 GCA_032716605.1 Paralithodes platypus | reverse complement strand
TATGGTGTGAGCCGCCACAAAGTCCAAATTTCTTTCACTCGACATATGATGCGCGCCGCCAATAAAGGGTTAAGGCAGTGCAACGTGCATACCATCGAAAATACGGCTCCCGGGCGATAATGAGAGACCCCAAATGGTGTAAACAACATAGTTCAGACGGTCTGCTTTCGAAAAAAGTTTTGCTAATGATAAATTAAATCCTCACAAAATGCCGAAGAACGGGTGAAATTTTGTGAGAGCTATCACGCAAAGCCAAAAAAGGATAATTCAGGCAAAGTAAAACGACCCTAGAGTTACATGTTGCGCATCAAAGTAAAACAAACCCGACATAATTCTATAGTTATATCATAATGCAAAAAAGTAGTTTACTATCAACTGTTTTGGACCGTTAGTCGATGTCAAATGGAGAATACACCAAAGACGAAGTATCAAATGAGTAATGGCCATGCCCTCAATACTTCTTTGCATGCAGTTTTTTATTACAACAAAGATCCTCAGTGATATCCCTACGTACGCCATCCGCCGATTCCAGATTGATAATTCAGATTGTTCATAAGGCAATATCACCGTTACCAGAGATAGAAGTATTGAATTGTTTAGAGTAAACCTCAAGGTAAATAAAAACGCCTGGACCTGATACAAATCTCGCTCTATAGTTCAATAAAGAAAGTAAGCTAAGGATGAGCTCTCGGCAAACCACTGAACATTGCTATTCAATTAAGTCCTTGCAGTCTGGGACTATGCCTTAATCAGTGGAAGCTAGCCAACATAACAAACACCGATAATGTTCAAAAAAGGCAGCAAATCCCTACCCAGTAAACTATCGTCCAATTACTTAACCTCAATTGTATGTAAAATGCTAGAAACGGGTCAATAAGGATACAGACTCGTAACATCGCTTAGGAGGCAAATAACTTTCTTAAAGATAAACTCAACCACAGGCTTTCGTAAACAAAACGAACTTTCCGGTTTAAACAAACCTTTTAAGACTTCTTCGCAGCGATATCCTCAACCTCTAACGATGAGAGTACAAGCTGTAGATATTATATACCGTTTGATTTTCAAAAGGCCGGTTGACAAAGTTCCCCACTAACGTTTTACCTGCGAAAAACTAAAAGCGCATGGAAATAACAAGACGGTGTTGTTGTAGAATGGATAGAAAATTGGCTCAACGGAACAGAAAGATTAAGAGTAGTCATAAACGGTACGGCATCTAAATAAAATGGACCAATGTAAGTAAGCAGGGTACCCATCAAGGGATCGGTACTAGGACCAATGTCTCTTTCTAATTTACATCAAACGACATAGATGAGGGTCTCACCTGTATCAATCTCAAAATTTGCTGACAGATACAAAAATTTGCAAATAGCGTCCTCTCATAAAGAACAAGTTGACGATATTGCAACACAATCTAGATAAATTGTCTAGTTGGGGGCCCAAATTATGGCAAATGAAGTTTTCAATGCGGATAAATGTAAAGTACTACATATCGGATTCAAACCTAAATGAGAAAGCGAACTATTCGATCAATGGCAGACAGCTTAAGAATGTAAACAGAGAAACTGATCTGGGAGTAACCCTATCGAGTAACCTAAAACCGAGTCAACAATGTTCAGAAGTTGTTAAGAAGGCAAACAAAATAATTGGCTTTATAGGCAGGTCATTTGAGCATAAATCCAAAGAAGTTATCCTAACCCTTTACAATTCCTTAGTCCGCCCTCTTCTGGAATACTGCGTTCAATCCTGGTGCCCTTATTACCAAAAGATATAAACAAGCTAGAACGAGTTCAACGTAGAGTTACCAAAATGATACCTAGCCTAAAGAACAAACCATACGAAGAGCTTCTTAGAGAATTAAATCTATTTCCTTTAACCCAGCGCAGATTAAGAGGTGACTTAAAATTCAAGTGTTCAAAATCATCAAAGGCATCGACAATATGAACTGTAGTAAGTACTTCACTATCGACCCATCTAATTACACGGGGGGAAACGTTGCAAAATTATTGTAAATCTTTTAACTCACACGAATCTAAGAATTTCTTCTTCAATAGAGTTGTCAACTTGTGGAATGGGCTTCCCCGAGACGTTATAGACTGCAGCACCGTTGATTCATTTAAACTCCGCTTAGACAAATAGCTCGCATCAAACCCGCGACTGACTGCGTTTGTAAATTAATAACTTTATTTTATCCCCCCCCTCAGTTACTAACCCATCTGTCCCCTACTAACTTCCTAATCCTGCCACGGACATTAGTTCCAGGGCAGTAGTTCCCTTTCCAATGTTCCCTTACCCACTCTAAACCACTGTTTGGACACTTGATCCTCAGTGTTTTGTAGGACAAGCAGCCTAGAAGGGTCACTATACTGTTGTTGCTTGATTTCCTTTGTACTCCTTTGTACTCCTTTGTACTCTCTCACACACACACACACTTCTCTCACCAACCCAACCAAAAATGAGTGCGTTAATGCAGACACGGGTAGTAACCGAATTACGCGAGTTGAGTGACTTCGTTAAGCGCAGATGACAGGACCGGCTTCGTTAATACCGATAAAATGATAAGACTCCGATAATCATTGAATTACGCCGGAGTCACACGGGGGCCTTATCAGAGGGGAGTAATTAGGTAAGTTAATATACAGTACTGGTATATATATTTATTTACATATTTATTTTCATTTATTTACATAGATGGGACTATGGATGAAGAGGTGCGGGAGAGGGTACAACAGGGGAAGAGGGTTGTAGGAACGCTAAAAGCAGTAACAAGAAATAGGGTGGTCCGTATGGAAGTGAAGAAGTCCTTGCATGACAGTGTGGTAATCCCGACACTGACTTACGGAAGCGAAGCATGGACGTTGGTTGAGAGACTCAGACCAAGAGTGAAGTGAGAGCAGTGGAAATGAATTACTTAAGGAGTGCGTGCGGAGTTACATGGAGGGATAGACAGACTAATGAGGAAGTAAGAAGGAGGTGTGGTGTGGAGGTAGATGTGCTGGAAAGTGTGAAAAGGAACAACTTGAGATGGTTCGGCCATATGGAACGTATGGAAAGCGAGAGAATGACTAAGAGGGTGTACGAGAGCGAGGTGGAGGGACAGAGGGGGGGAGGTAGACCGAATATGAGGTGGAAGGATGGAGTGAGGAACTACATGAACGAAGGCGGTGCTGGTTGGGGGGAGGGGCGTCGACTGACTGGGGACAGAGGTGCATGGGGGCCGTTCGTTCGTGGCCACCCCTTCGGGGATCGCGGCGTCAGGCAATAGATAGATAGATAGATTTTCATATTTCCTAGATAGACATCCAGTAAGTTTAAAAAAAAAAAAAAATAATAATAATAATAATAATAATAATACAAAATAT
This sequence comes from Paralithodes platypus, assembly GCA_032716605.1. Classification (NCBI taxonomy): domain Eukaryota; kingdom Metazoa; phylum Arthropoda; class Malacostraca; order Decapoda; family Lithodidae; genus Paralithodes; species Paralithodes platypus. Next base: position 1,176,162 of record JAVRFV010002213.1, on the reverse strand, counting down.
AAAACCCAAGAACCCCCTTTAAAAAAAAATTGTAAATTTTTCGATAGAAAATTTTCCTGGCCGAAGGCCGATTCACCATAAAATTAAAGGCTCGCTATCGCTCGCCAAGTGTAATTTTAAGCTTGATGGAGGTCTAGGGAACAAATTAAAAACCTCCTCTTAACCCTTTCTTTACCAGTGACGTTCGTCTTCTAAAAGTATATTCTATAACCTACCTGATATGAATTGTGGATATATGTTGAGGGGCAAAAGTTCTCGTTGGCAGCCACCTATAGAAGGGGTAACGGGGCAGGAGGAATAAAAAGAAACAATGATGGTAAGCCACAAATAGAAGGGAGTATCACAAAAAGACACTTCATATAAATATTATCACTTTGGTCCCAGAAATAATTGGTTTTACTTTACACATATATAGCATACACAAACCTACACACACACACACACTTCCACATACATACCCAATCATTTCCACAGATAGCGCCTTCATGATAATACCCGAGATAAACATCTTCCTAGTTTGTTCAGTATAAAAAAAAAAAAAAACATACAATCTAAAATACTCTCAAATTTCCAGAACAGAACAAATGGTAAATCACTATCTATCTATCTATATGCTCAGGCCCAATCCCCATTTTGGGGGTAGCCGACTCAAGACAGAGCAAGAACAGGGAAAACACAAACACAACATAAAACAAAAAATAAACACAGATAAAAAACACAAACTCACACACATCCAGGTCACCCAGGAGAAGATCCAGAGACCAGGGTTACCAAGGTCGCTCCAGCACTCCCCCGGGCCCTGACCACCCGGAGAGGTTCCGATCTCGGCAGGCAGACATGCAGCGGAGCCAAAGCCACAAGCCCTCCCCCCCCACTTCCAGGCACACCCTTCATATTAATCGTCTCCCCGGGCCAGGCGCCTGATGGACTATTATCTAGTCGAACTTGCGCCCGACCCCTTACTCCAAATGACCACGTGTTCACTCAACTATTCACAAGCATTCTCCATTCCACTCCTGTCCACCACCACTTCCACTGCCTGATCTATAGTCATTCCTCTATCATCCAAAGCCTTTCTTACACAGTTCTCTCCATCTCAATGGGGGTCTTCCTGCCCTTCTATCTCCCCTTGTACCTGACTCACTATTCTCTTTGTAAGCCTTTTATCTCCCATTCGTTCAACATGACCATACCAGCTCAGCACCCTTCTGTCCACTCTGGCTGACAAATGTTCCTGCTGCCCCACTCTCCTACGTAATCTCTTAATTCCTCAATCTGTCTCTACGAGTAACTCCACACATACTCCTCAAGCAGCTCATCTCCATCACATCCAGCCCTCTTTTCTCCTTTTTCTTCAGAGCCCATGTCTCAGCCCCATACATCACTGTTGGCACAAACAATTCCTTGATACAGTGCACTTTTTACTTTCCACTCCGAGATTTCTCGTCTTCCACATACTTCCCATTGCTCCGAAAACCTTCCTTCCTTCACACACTCTCTGTTTTACCTCCACTTCCATACCTCCACTCCTGGTTATCGTTCCTCCTAGATATTTAAAACACTCTACTTGTTCCAATATTTCCCCATCCAGCCTAACATCTAGATTCACCCTATGCTCTCCCCTATTACACACCATTACTTTACTTTTATTTACGTTCACCTTCAGTTTCCTCCTTCCACAAACCACACCAAACTCTTTGACTACCCGCTGCAGTTTCTCATCAGAATCCGCCACCAATGCTGTGTCATCAGCGAACAGCAACTGATTCAACTCCCAATCTCTACCATTCTTTCCTACTAAAACCCAATCCTCTTCCCATAGTTCTCCTTTTCACCTCCCTCACCACCCCATCCATAAACATATTAAACAGCCATGGTGGACATTACACAACCCTGTCGCAAAACCTACCTTTACCTCAAACCATTCACTCAAATCACCATTTCCTACTCTCACACATGCTCTGCTCCCTTCATAAAAACTCTTAACTGCTTCTAACAAATTTCCTCCTATTTCATAAATCCTTAAACACCTTCCACATTGCTTCACGGTCCACACGATCATACGCTTTTTTCCAAGTCCATAAAAGCCCAAAATATCTCCTTATGCTTCTCTAAATAGTTTTCGTATAATAGTCTTTCTGCAAACATGTGGTCCACGCACCCTCTTCCCCTCCTAAAACCGCACTGTTCTTCTCCTATTGCAACTTCCGTACACTTTATTATCCTCTCTATCAACACCCTGCCATACAGCTTTCCAACCACTGACAATAAACTAATACCTCTATAACTTGAACACTCCTGCCGATCTCCCTTCCCCTTGTACAATGGCACAATACATGCACTCTTCCAGTCTATTGGTACCATTGACACAGCAAAGCACACATTGAAAAGTCTCACCAACCAATCTATTATCACATCTCCACCCTTCTTTATACACTCCACAGCAATACCATCCAAACCTTCTGCTTTTCCCGCTCTCATTTGTTTCACTGCTTCTTTCACCTCATTTTCCTCAATCCTTTCATTCATTCCCTGCCACCTGGGTGGCCTGGGTAACCTATCTCCATCCACCTCTGCTTCAATCACTGCTTCTCTTCCATCTCTTGTATTTAACAAAGATTCAAAATACTCGGCATATCTTTTCCTCACTTCAACTGGTTCCACTAGTAATTCTCCATTTTCATCTTTCACTGACTTCTTCCCTCTTTTGTCCTCCTTTCCTTACTTTATTTACCTCCTTCCAGAACATCTTCTTTGTTCTTCAAAATTCTCACTCAGCCTTTGACCCCACCTTTCGTTTGCATCTTTTTTCGCTTCTCTAATTGTCCGTTTTGCCTCTCTCCTTTTCTCCTTGTTACCTCTCCCATACCTCAACACTACCATCCTGTTAAAACCCTCTCAAAACACTGTCTCTTCTCCTCAAACTGCCTTTCTCACCGTATCATTCTACCACTCGCTTCCCTTCCTGATACCTCTGCCTCCTACTTTTCCTTTTACCGCATACTACCTCTGCACTTGCTTTCACTCCTTCCTTAAACTGTTGCCATTCAACCTCTACTTCTCTCTCTTCCATTCTCTCTCATTTCCATCCACTTTTCATTTAGTCTTTCCTTGTACTCCCTCTCTTTTGTACTCTTCTCTAACTCACTAACTTTTATTACCGTACCTCTCTTACTTCACGCTTGTCTCTCATTCTTCTGTAACTCTTAACTCTTAGCTTTCCCTTCACCAGGTAATGATCTGACATACCCTCCGCCTCACCTCTCATCACATTCACATCCAGCAGTCTACACAATCTTTCCATTGTCACCAGCACATAATCCATCAATGCCTCTCTACAATCTCTCCCCTCACAAGTCTATGCCAGGTGTACTTGTGTATACGCCTTTTTTTGAAGAACGTATTACCTACACTCAATCTACACTCTTCACATACATTTTTCAGTCTTTCTCCATTCTCGTTTACACCATCCACACCAAAACTACCGATGACTCCCTCAACAGGCTCATTTCCTACCCTAGCATTTAGGTCCCCTTAAACTATAACATTTTCATTTTCATCAAACCCTTGTAGACAATCTCTCAAATCCTCCCAGAAACCCTCTACCTCGTCTAACTCTCTTTCACTTCCTGGTCCATACGCACTTACAAAAACCCACCTTTCAGCCTTAAACCGCAATTCTTAACCCACATTAGCCTTGATGACACCTCTTTCCACTCTTTTATAAACTCTCTCAACTCCTCCTTCACAATAATAGCCACTCCTTCTTTCCCCCTGACTCCCTCGTCTACTCCAGACTTTCTACCTATCAAGTTTCCAAAATCCACTTCTCCCTCTCCTTTCATCTTTGTTTCATTCAGTGCAAGGACATCATACATCCTTCTTTCAAAATAACCTTCCAATATCCTCTTGCTTCTCATTCGTACTACATCCACGCACATTCAAAGCTCCTATTCTTAGGGTCCGGGACCACGAACGCGTTCCCTCGCCCCTATCTTTGTCTCGTTTTTTTGGTAGATTTATTTAAGGGGAGAAGGATACCAGGCCCCCCGCCCCCGATCCCCTTTAGCCGACTTCTACGTCTCGCCGGAGAAAAGCGGTGGTGGAAATTTCTCACCCCTCCACCACAGAGGAGGCTACCTGCAACCAGAAAGTGGCGGGCGTTGGGGTCGCCTCATCCCTACGCCATTTGAAAAAATTAGAGATGCAAAAGGTGAGAAAGATAGTAGGAGCTATGGGAAGTAGAGGACACCAACCCTCACTCTGACAAAGGGTCAGCCCAGGGTCAGCCAAGGGTCAGCCCAATCACTATCAATATACCCAATGATCTTATATAACTTTTTCATACCCTATGTAAACCATAGATTTTTGTTAGTGTGTACATAATTAACCCCTTCTGTACCTGCGACGTCTTTTTCACTTTAATCTGGCTACTATTAGAAGATTTTATTCAGTTTAGTAAGGGCCTCCAGCGATTAAGTCTTCGAACTATCTCACTTATCCATGTTTACTACCACACCTCCTTCTTAAACGACACTCAATCGTCTGAATATAGCTATACTAAACTTAAAAAGACGTCTCCAGTACAGAAGGTGTTGAACAGATTATACTTACCAACATCCAACAGACAAGTAGAAAATCCCAAAGCTCCATTACATACCTGCAAGAAAATAAAAACACATTTAATAAATATAATATATAATCAAAACAATAACATAACATAGCATCTAAAACAATAACATAACATAGCATCTAAAACAATAACATAACATAGCATATAAAACAATAACATAACATAGCATCTAAACAATAACATAACATAGCAGCATCTAAAACATAACATAACATAGCATCTAAAACAACAACATAACATAGCATATAAAACAATAACATAACATAGCATATAAAACAATAACATAACATAGCATCTAAAACAATAACATAACAAAGCATCTATTGTCTATCTATTGCCCGACGCCGTGATCCCCGAAGGGGTGGCCACATAGCATAACTATGGATAATACAAATCCTACCGAGGACATATCAATATCATATATATATACACAATTATAATAAGGTAAGTTTCAACCAGCTTGTGGATTTAGGCATATACCAGTACTCGTACACTGATGTGTGTATGCATTGAATTAAGTGTAACAATGAACACATACAAAAGTTACACACACACACTGACGTACTGTACGTGTATATAGGTAGAGATAGGACCCGTAACCTAATGGAGGGAGGGGGGGAGGGGGGGTTTACAGCAGATTCCTAGATAGCCCACATTATGAAACGGTAATGTAGGATATTACATTATGAAACGGTAATGTAGGATATTACATTATGAAACGGTAATGTAGGATATTACATTATGAAACGGTAATGTAGGATATTACATTATGAAACGGTAATGTAGGATATTACTTTATGAAACGGTAATGTAGGATATTACTTTATGAAACGGTAATGTAGGATATTACTTTAATGTTACACTTAATGAGACCACCTCAACCCGCCCTGCCGTGCTATTCGTGCCCCCCCCCCCCCCCCCCCCTCATTTCCCTTTCTCCTCTTCCCATTCCCATTCTAGGATACATACATAGGCCTACATACATACAGTACATTCATACATCAAACATACATACACAACTTACATACGTACACACATCATAATACAACATACACACAGCATGCATACATACATCGTACATACACACAGATATACAATATGAGCAGAAACAAACATAACAAAAACATAGCATAAAGATACACAACCTCACTAACAAATACACGCTCAATGCTTTAAAAAAAGTCTGCATCTAACATATTATTGATTTCAGATTAGTATAACGGGCCTGTAAAGTGCTAACACATAATTTGTAATATATATAGTCTATATAATATATATATAATATTATATATATATATATATATATATATATATATATATATATATATATATATATACCGGGTATATATATATATATATATATATTTTTTTTTAGCCCTCTACCCTCTGGTGTTTCCCATCCAAGTCCTTCACCTCCCCCCCACCCCCCCTTTATCCTCACCTCCCCTTACCCTCAGGTGGTTAACCTTTTATATCCTCTCTCTCTCTCTGTGTGTGTGTGTATGTGTTACTCAGTTACTCAGTTACTTGTTTGTCAAGGGGAATCCACGCAATGCGAGCTAAGCTCATTATTATCGCGCCTCCTTAACTGGGAATGTATTGCGTGAAATGCATGTTAAGTGTTTTATGTACTGTTGGAATGGCTGTGGATGTGTGTGTAGTCTGTATTTTTAGCCAATTGGCGACATCGGCAACGAAGGCTTAGGGTGGATCTGTATGGTACCGTTCTCACTATAGACGGTACCGTCTCGCCCGAAGGCTTAGGTAGCCATCAGCTTAGGTGAACCATATGATACCCATCTCGCCTTGTACCATTTTTGCCAACCCCAGATAGGACGTCACAACGTCGTCCACTTATTCCAGGTACCTATTTACAGCTAGGTGAACTGAGGCTAACACATGAAAGGAGACAAGCCCAATTTGTCTCCGCCCGGACGGGATTGAACCCCCGACCCCTCGTGTGTGAGACGAGAGCTCTACCTACTAGGCTACGGGTGTGTGTGTGTGTGTGTGTGTGTGTGTGTGTATCTGTGTGTGTGTGTATGTGTATGTATGTGTGTGTGTGTGTGTGTGTGTGTGTGTGTGTGATAGGGCCTAATATGTAATTTTTACTTAGGTGCGTAATGCACAGCAAATACAGTATAACACCCCCCACACACCCTTCGAGATAAATGTGAAAAATTTTCGGTAGAAAAATATCCCGTCCGAAGGCCGATTACTCCTAAATTAAAGGCTCGCTATTGCTTGCCAGGAAAAAATAGCACAACAGTTCTTAAAATCTCCACAGTTTGTATTGACCTTGAGCTTCAGCCTCGCTATCTCAGATTATTTTTCCCTCTCCACGCCACCTACACTCCAACAGACTTAAACAGGCAGTCCTACCAGCGGTTAATCCCTTTACATTGGTGCCACATGTATAATTCTTTACAACGAAAATATATTATTTTCGGTATTAAGTACCTTAAGTCGGATTGAAATGCTCAGGCTATTTCTATATGTACAAAACAACTTTATTGATTTTATAATTAATTCCCTTGTTAGTAAATACCAGAGGTGGGCGCGCTCCGGTGGGACCGGTAATGCGGCAGCGCTCCGCGCTCATCAGACATAAGGTAATGCGGCAGCTCTCACGCGCTCCTTTTGTCAGCAGACCCGATGCGCTTCCCGCTCCGCGCTCCTGCGCTCCGCGCTCCCAAAAATAGGTATATAAAAAAAAAAAAAAAAAAAACAGCTTCTAGAAGTTATTTAATTATTTACCTTTGTCCTTCACTTTGTCCTTTGTCTTTCACTTCACTAAATTCCAAGAATTCAAAACATTCAAAAAACCTCAAGTCATGGTGTCTTTTCTGAAGTTTAACTGTTTAAGTTTCTCACTTTCTCAGTTTCTGTTATTCTTTATGTCATATCAATTAATCAAATGTCAATGATATGATATGATTGATATCATTGCAAATGTCAATGATATGATATGATTGATATCATTGCAAATGTCAATGATATGATAAGATTGATATCATTGTGAGTTTGTGACAGTCCATTGATATCTATGATATGACATAAAGAATTACAGAAACTGTCCAAACTGCCAGGTCCGACGGTATATAATTTATAATAATTATATATATACGGCCGGGACTAGGGTCTTGTCAGATGTCAGTTGTCACGCCCAGTGCCAGGTCCGTATATAATTACATACTGACTCGCCGAAAAAAAATCGTAGCATCGAAACGACTGCACCTATGGCTTTCATATTTTTAGTTTTTTACCACATGTACCTTACCCTTCTGCATACCCACCACGGCACCACCACTACCCCAAACCCCTCCTCCCACCCACTCGCTGACTATCGGTCGCCTCACAAGGAAAAAAAAAAAAAAAATCTGTGGCGGCGAAACGATTGCACCAATCGGTTCCATATTTGTGTGACAAGTGCCTTACCCTTATGCCTTCCCTCTACCACACCCCCAACTGCCTCCCACAACCCACTTCCAGCGTATCCGTACGAAGAAAGGAAAACAAATACAATCTGTGGTGGCGAAACTACCTCACCAATCGGCTTCATATTATTTTGTAACACGAGTCAATTACGCTTCTACCTTCCCCCCACCATCCCCCAAACCACCCTCCCACACATACATTCAAGTAACATTCCGATAGTATCGATACCATAAAATGATAAAAGTCTGAAGTCCATAGTGTCTTTTGACTATCAGACAGTCAGACAGGCTCGGGCTATACCACTGCCAGACTTACCCTTCGTAAGCCGTAACTTGCCCGTAAGGTTTACTTTGCGTTAGCAAAAGCCAAAAAAAAAAAAAAATAACAAGTTAACAACTGTAACACTGTCAGTCTGTCACTATCATAGAATCAATGTATCACAGTTCACTAACACCGTGAGTAACACCGTACGAACGGTACGATGACTGTACACGATAATGACGTTCTTGTACCTGTTGTTGACAGGAAATATCGCCTCCGGAGCGCCAGAAAGGAGCGCGAATTTCTAGCTGCGCTCCCCACCTGCACTCCGATTTCAGAAGTTTGCCGCTCCTCGCTCCTCGCTCCTCGCTCCGCGCTCCTCTATATTGGTAATGCGCACCGGATCGCAGAGCGCCAAATGGCGCGCACCTGCCCACCTCTGGTAAATACAACAGACATTGTACAAAACTTGGCAGGGATGCTATTGCTACGTTGTCAGATCAGGGCAGGCAAAAGACTCGCACTCACACCTGATAAACAAAACAAACATCACTTGATGGCGCGCTCCCAGGCCCAGGAAATTAGTACAGTCACGTGTAAACTAAATCCATTAGTCACTTCAGTTCATTCCCGACTCTGCCACCATCCACAATGGAAGCCTCTCCAAATCGCCCCACACACCTGCATAGTCAGGCAAAAGAGATGGCATATAACGTTCACCAATATGAGAGAGAGAGAGAGCGAGAGCGAGATATATGATAGTAATATAATTTATTATAACAATACTAATTATCTATGCATTCACGTTTGCTACACAGTAGTAGGCTGATGAGTGCGCTCCCCTCCTCACTCAAACACAGGGGAGGTGGTGGAAGGCAAGGTCAATTGACCTTTGGTGGGAGGGAGGGAGGGAGATAAGGGAGAGATATTATCAGCCGGCACCAATGTAGGGGTAGCCTACCGCGCCCACAACTGCCTATTTAGGTCTGTTGGAGTATAGTGAGAAGCACACTATAGGAACTGCCTCCCACTGCAACGGTATTTGAACCTTGGGGTTACTAGCTCAGTAGAAACTATCTATCTATTCATTTATCAATATATCTATTAGCTCAGTAGAAACTGTCTATGTATCTATGTGTCTATCTATTTATCTATCTATTAGCTCAGTAGAAAATATCTATTTATCTATCTATCTATCTATTGCCAGACACCATGAATACCACTGACCTAAAAAACAAATAAACCTTTTTCTTTCCCCGAAGTTGCAACAATTAAACATTTTTGTTTCACCCCTCTTCTCTCCAATCTGTATATCTCTTCCCACTTTTATCCTCCCCTCTAAACCCTCTCCCCTCCCCTCTAAACCCCCTCCTCCCCCCTTCCCCTCGAGCGGTTAACCCTTTCAATCCTCCTCAAGCACCCTCTCTTGAACGGGGAAAGTGTGCTAGTTTGCTTTTTAACCTTTCTGTATGGAAACGTCTTTTTATATTGAATGCTACCTGCATTGTTTTTTTCTATGTGGATGAGGGAGACAAAAAGCAAAACAGTGCCTCCCACACACACACACACACACACACACACACACACACACACACACACACACACAGACACACACAGACACACACACACACACACACACACACACACACACACACACACACACACACACACACATGAACTTATTAGTGTGAAGGTACAGGGGGGCAAGGGGAGCCATGCCCCCGGGAATGCTGCCACTTTAACCTCTATCTCCACCTTCTCAGGTGGACAGGAAGACATGAATGTAGTGTTCCAGTGGACCAGGGAAAACAACATGCAATTCAATGAAGAAAAATGCCAATTAATACGGTACGGAGATAATAATGGCGTTAAAGAAATTACAAATTACTTAAAAGAATCTAACCACATAATAGAACGGAAAGACAGTGTGAAAGACCTTGGGGTATTAATGTCTGAAAATATGGGTTTCAAAGTACTTAACCAGGTCAAAATGGCGGCTGCGAAAACGTCTAACGGGTTGGATTCTGCGTACTTTTAAAACACGCGGTGAATTACTTATGATAACGCTCTTCAAATCTCTAGTGCTACCGCGGCTTGAATACTGTAGCGTATTAACATCCCCATACAAAGCAGGTGAAATAAATGACGTAGAGAGTGTACAAAGAAATTTCACTTCGCATATAAGTTCGATAAAACAGCTACACTATTGGGAGCGTTTAAGAGCACTGAATCTGTACTCACTTGAACGTAGAAGAGAACGTTACCTAATAATATACACGTGGAAAATCGCAGAGGGGTTTAGTACCAAACCTACATACTCCGATAGTCATGAAATTCAGTGATAGGAGAGGCTGGGAATGAGAAATCCCCCGGATGAATAACAGGGGTGCTATGGGCTCTCTGCGAGAGGGCTGGTTATCACACAGAGGCCCACGTCTCTTCAACAAACTCCCACGGCGAGTAAGAGACATGAGGGACATCTGGTTAGACAACTTCAAGAGAGCCCTAGATGTCGAACTGCAAAAAGTGCCAGACGAGCCCATCCTCGCAAGGGAGCGAGCTGTCGCTTCAAACAGTCTACTGCACCCAATCACCACCCATAACGAGGGGCGTTGCGCTCCTTGGTGCCGCTAGAAGAGTGGCGAACACATCAAAAGGTATCAAAAGGTATCTCTAATATTACTTCCACTTCCCCCCTCTCCCTCTCTCTCTCTCTCTCTCTCTCTCTCTCTCTCTCTCTCTCTCTCTCTAACACTACTTCAACTTAGTCTTTCCTCTCCTTCCCTTCCTCTTACTTCCTTAACACTTCTATTCAGGCTTTCCTTCCGTTCTCTCATTACTCGTCTTTACTTTACTTTTTATCTAGTTTCCTATCTTTCACTAATATAAACTACTAATGTATATATATATATATATATATATATATATATATATATATATATATATAATATATATATATATATTATATATATATGGAAGAAAAGGAGAGAGAGAGAGAGAGAGCGAGAGAGAGAGGAGAGAGAGAGAGAGAGAGAGAGAGAACAAGCTTGAGGGATCGTGAATCATCCTTCACACCTATAACCTCTCACCTCTCTCTCTCTCTCTCTCTCTCTCTCTCTCTCTCTCTCTCTCACACACACACACACACACACACACACACACACACACACACCCACACACACACACCGGGGCATTTTGTTTTTAAATCTTGATATAGGTCTAACGAAAATAATAATAAATAACGTAATTATATATATATATACACTTATATATACACATATATATATATATATATATATATATATATATATATATATATATATATATATATCCCCTTAATAATCTACCAGTCTGTCTATCTATCTACCTATTACATTATCTACTCAAATGTAGCCTACATCTATTACACTATATATATTTATCAATCTATCTACCTCTGTATGATGGTATAAGGAGAGGGGGGACACATTGAACCTAAACTAATATGCTTAATGTGACCTTAAGGGGGCAGTGCTCGTTGTTTGAGTCTATTTATTTATATATTCCTTATTCTTTTAGTTTCCTCCCTAGATCTCGACCAAGCTTCAAAACACCACCTAGACCCCCTATCAAGATAAATTTGTACATTTTTCGGTAGTTTTCCTTCTAAAATTACAGGTTCGCTATAGTTCGCCAAAAAAAGATCGACACTTACAGGGCACGAAAGGTCTTAATATTGACAAAGTAATGGGGTGTAACGTCTCAAAATCGCCAAACTAACGGAACAAACGTCTTAATATCTCAAAACAAATATGCTAAACATGAGGGAGAAGGGGGTCCAGAAAAAGCGAGTAGTACCCCCTTAACTTGTCCCATTAATTATAGTTTTGTAATTCGTCTTCTCTCTCTCTCTCTCTCTCTCTCTCTCTCTCTCTCTCTCTCTCTCTCTCTCTCTCTCTCTCTCACAGTAGGAATGTCAAAAACACCCCCCACTCTATACAGAACTATGCACTCTATTACAGTGTCAAATAGCCCATAGCAATTACTGGTACCTATCTCATATAAAGGCTGATGAGGTTACCCATTTCCGTTGTGTTGTGTGCATGTGGTTTGACCCTCAAGCCTTTTATATTGAATTTTATATACATTGACATGATTTGATTAAGCTTAGATATATTTAGATGATTTTATTAAGCTTAGATATATTTAGATGATTTTATTAAGCTTAGATATATTTAGATGATTTTATTAAGCTTAGATATATTTAGATGATTTTATTAAGCTTAGATGTGATTTTATTTTGATGATTTTATTAAGCTTAGGAGGGATGTATTATGGTAGCTAAGACGATGTTAAACCATTAAACCATCTTTATTGAGCTTTAGATATACATTATTTTGATGATTTTACTAAGCTTAGGAAGGATGTATTATGGTAGCTAAGAGGATGTTTAACCATTAAATCCGTTTTTATTGAATTGTATATATTTAGAAGAGTTTATTTAGCTTAGGAAGGATATATGGTAACCAAGTCAGGATTAATTGAGGGTTTGTAGCCTTATAATGGAGAGCCGTCCTTCCTAGGCTGAACGAAAATCCACAGAATATAATGAAAAGGACGTCATTGGTACTGAATGGGATATCCTCTATAAGACCTGTCCTGCAATTTAGGTGTCGATTTTTTTCCTGGCGAGCGATGGCGAGCCTGTAATATATTAGTAACCGGCCTTTGACTGGGACATTTTTCTATCGAAAAATATACAAATTTATCTTGAAAGGGGGTCTTGGTGTTATTTTTAAGTTTGATGGAGGTCCAGGGAGGAAACTAAAGACATAATAAAAAGTTAAATCAATAAGCAAATAAATACTATATATATATATATGTGTGCCTATATGGACAAAGTAAATAAAATACTATATATAAAAAGCTTTAAGAGAAGGATAGATAGATAGATAGGTAGATATAGAGAGATGAGTGGAAGACGAGAAGAGATATAGTATATAACAGAAAACGAAAAAGGTGAGAGAAGAGATAAAGTATATAACAGAAAACGAAAAAAGGTAAATACAGCAATAGAAAACGAAGCTCGCCCCCAATGGCCGACTCAAACGTCTTCCGAAGTCCACCTAAAGTTTATCGTGATATAAATAAATAAATATAATGCCAGGGATAATACTGCATCTGTGGTAATACTTTGACAATCTTCCTGTAACGACCTCACGAATTACGACCACCTACCCCCTCCTCTTTACGACAACCAGTCTCTTAACGACCGCAGCGTAAACGACCCACGAGCCGGGGTCACACGGGCAATTTTGAATCAAGTACACTAGGTCCACATGCAAAATATGTGTTTACAAGATCCGAATTCCAAAATATGCTTTACTCGTTTCAGAAGTCAAAATATAGGTGAAAACATTCATATAAAGTGTTCTTACGACCCTGGCAGATCAGACTTGTAGCAAAATGCCAAGGAAGGGCCTTTATATATATATATATATATACATATATATATATATATATATATATATATATATATATATACATACACATATATATATATAGTATATACTGTATATAAGTATGAAGGAAAAATGAGATAAAAGGCAAAGCTGCATGTAACAATTAAAGTGTCCCCCCCAAAGTTGAAAGAGTAAGAGAGCCAAATTCAAGGTACGTTAGAGTCAAAATGTTTGGACACACGGACCAATTAGATAACCCAACTTGTCCTCAGTAACGACCCCCTGAAGTACGAGCCCTCGCTAACAAAGGTTAAGTTCGTCCACACTGAGCAATGTTCCATAACTTTGTGTTACAGAACAAGGTTACAGTAACATATAATGATATGTTCCGAAACAGTTTCAGAACACATATGGGGTTCTGTAACTAGGGTACAGCTATCACTGGGTGAGCAATAACATGTAACATATTTCATAACCAGGCCTCACATCTCAACTCACAATATAATTATTTCAAACATTAAGTATGGTATAAGCAGGGCAGTTCTGAAGCCTACTCACATATTCGAATGAGAATCCCACATGATTAACACAATTGGTGTCATCTGATATAGAGAGGGTTTGTTGTAACTGATAATATTGTGTTTACATGATTAACATAATTGGTGTCATCTGATATTGAGAGGGTTTGTTGTAACTGATAATATTGTGTTTACATGATTAACACATATGTAAATTGTTATAATAATGATCAAATGGAACTTGGCTATTTTCAATCCCACAAGAGGTAATGACGTGCTTACTTCAGCTGTGCAGCCAATACCAATTGATCCGCGTTATGGAGTGGTCTAACGATACTGTACTGCATCTTATTGAACTAGTGCATGCACAACCAGTGTTGTGGGATGCATCTCACGGCGATTACAAAAACAGGGTGAAGAGAAAGGATGGACTGACGCATATTGCTGAAATACTAAGTTGTACAAAAAAAGATGTAGAATGAAACTTCATAACCTAAAGGGTCAATTTACTCGTGAAAAGAACAAAATAGAAATAAACAGAAAATCTGGAAGTGGAACAGAAGGACATGTATCTTCAAAATGGTTCGCCTATGATCACGTGCTTATCTATAATAAACAATTTAGGACATGTTGTCACTCACATTTACATACTGAGCTAGAGCCTTATTAATTGCCGTGCATACTTCAGGAAGTATAGTAGAGATTGCTTGTTTGGAGATTTTAGGAGGTACACCAGGCTTGTATATGAATAACCAGTTGCAAAATATCGTACCGTAACCCAAAGTCTTTCTGTTGGTGTAATCGCACTACGACAATTTGAGTTTTTCTTGCAAATTTTACCTCCCACAAGTGAAAGTACGTTCTCAAAATCTACATGGGTTAGCCTTGTAAAGTTTTTTAATCCTTCCGTATCGGTGGAGAATTAGAGAATTAAATCTATTTCCTTTAGCCCAGCGCAGATTAAGAGGCGACTTAATTCAAGTGTTCAAAATCATCAAAGGCATCGACAATAAGAACTGTAGTAAGTACTTCACCATCAACCAATCTAATTACACGCGGGGAAACGGTTGCAAAATTATTGGTAAATATTTTAACTCGCACGAATCTAAGAATTTCTTCTTCAATCGAGTTGTCAACTTGTGGAATGGGCTTCCCCGAGACGTTATAGACTGCAGCACCGTTGATTAATTTAAACTCCGCCTAGACAAATATCTCGCATCAAACCCGCGACTGACTGCGTTTGCAAATGAATAACTTTATTTTATCCTCCCCTCAGTTACTAACCCATATGTCCCCTACTAACTTCCTAGTCCTGCCACGGACATTAGTTCCAGGGCAGTAGTTCCCTTTCCAATGTTCCCTTACCCTCTCTAAACCACTGTTTGGACACTTGATCCTCAGTGTTTTGGAGGACAAGCAGCCTAGAAGGGTCATTAGACCTGTTGTTGCTTGATTTCCTTTGTACTCCTTTGTGGACAAAACCCTAATAATATTCAGTCCACCACATACATTACGATTATGTAACAATTGTCACGTCCAAACTTTCCTTTTGCACTTCTTCTTAGTATATGAAGTACCACGTAGCACGCACTAGCTAACAAAGCCTTCTCCTCCGACATATCCACTACAAATGTTCTGTAACCTCACAAACCAATGTGGACTGGGTTTGTTTCATAATGTTTCTGACAAGGATCCGGAACATGGTGAAACTTCGAGTAACCTTGTTATTGTAACAACTTACTGTAACACAGGTTACATAGCCTCAGTGTGGACATAGCTTAAGTTATTAAGGGGGAAGGGTTAATTTTTGGGTCGATTTATATATTCATTTGATGTTTTTTTTAGTTTCCTCCATCAAACTTTTAAATACAAAAATAATAAATAAATATATATATATATACTGTATATACACAGTACAAATATATACACACACACAACATATATAAATAAATAAATCACCAAGAACCCCATTCTAAATATGTTTGTAAAAATGTTGGTAGAAAAAGCCGGACCCTCTTAATTACAGGCTAGCTATCGATCGCCAGAAATAAATCGACACCTAAATGACACGAACAGTCTTAATATTGAAATGGGTCAAAAGGTCTTAAAATCGCCAAATAATGGGCCAAACGTCATAAAATCTGAAAACTAATGGGGCTAAGCATGAGGGAGAAGGGGTACCAGAAATATCAACCATCTCCCCTTAAGTGAAGTAAGTTGTCTAGTAAACTCTGGAATTCTTCCTTAGTCTATCATTCCCTCTTCCTACGATTTAACCCCTTCTGTACAGTCAGCCAAATAAATGAATACGCGGCACCAAGTATACTTCGATCAATAATTGGTATCAGCACTATCTAAGCATTAATTCATTGTTTCGAGTGAGATATACAAATATGTTCCTATCTTTACACACCCTATTCAACATCTGACAGACAGCATACAGCGAGCAAAACGTAATGACAGCGGTGACACGACTTATTTGGCCAACTGTACCAGCAACGTCTAACTACATTTACATGATTTTGTGCAGTTAAAAAAGGATCTGTTGTAGTAAAAATTGGTTTGGTGAGATAGTTCGAAGCTTTGGTTAACCCCTTCTGTACCGGCGACATTGTTTACATTATATTCTAGCTATATTTAGACCATTGTGCGCAGTTCAAGAAGGATGTGCGGTAGTAAAAAGGGTTATGTGAGATCATTCGAAGCCTGTTAATTGCTGGACGCCCTCTATAAACTGAATAAACTCGTTTAACAGTAGCCAGAATATAGTTTGTTTTGTCTATGAGAGTGAGGGAGACAAAAGGCAGAACTGCCTGTAGCAAGTGCCTCCCCCAGAGTTGAAAGAGTGACAGGGCCAAAATCAAGGGACGCTCGAGCCACAATGCTGGTATAGAAGGGGTTAATTGTTGGAGGATTTTTCTAAACTAAATAAACCCGTCTAATAGTAGCCACAATAATGCTAAAAGGACGGCACCGGTACTGAAAGGGTTAAAGTTCGCACACCAAGACAATTCGACTCAATGGTCACTTGAATTCGGCTACCTTATCGAAACAATATTGCATAGTGTCAAGGTTTTAATACAGAGAAGTATAAAACAAATAAAGTTCTTCATATTGTCTCGGTTTGTATACAGAGATATAAGAACATATAGAGTCTTGCATAGTGGCATGGTTTTAATACAGACAAATGCAAGATAACAAAGTGTTGCATATTGTCTCGGTTTTATACAGAAAGACATAAGAAAATATACAGTCTTGCATAGTGGCACGATTTTAATACGTACAAATAAAGATGATAAAGTTCTGTATATTGTATCGCTTTTAATACAGACAGATATAAGAGAATAAACAATCATGCATATTGTCACGGTTTTAATACAGACAAATATAACATAATAAAGTTTTGCATATTGTCTCGGTTTTATTGTAAATAAATGTAAGAAAATAAACACTTTTGCATATTGTCTCGGTTTTAATACAGACAAATGTAAGGCAAACAAATTCGTCTTGCATACTGTCTCGCTATTAACCCCTTCTGTACCGGGGTGACATATTTTTAGTATTTTGATCACTATATAAAAATTATATAGACTATTTTCAGCAGTTTAAGAAGGATCTGTGATGGTAAAAAGGGTTAAGGGAGATAGTTCGAAGCCTGTGAATTACTGGAGGGCCTCCTAGAAACTGAATAGAATCGTCTAACAGTGGCCAGAATAGAGTTTAAAAGACGTCGCCAGTACAAAAGGGGTTAATACAAAAACAACGTAATTATATATACAGTTTTACATGTTGTTACGGATTAAACCCCTTCTGTACCGGCGACGTCTTTTTATGTTTTTCTTAGCTATATTTGGAGGATGTTGTGCAGTTTAAGAAGGATCTGGGTAGTAAAGAAGGTTAAGTGAGACAGTTCAAAGCCCTTTAATTGTTGGCGACCCTTTAGAAACTGAATGAAATCGTCCAACAGTAGCCAGAACAAATCTTAAGGGGAGATGGTTCCCTTTTTTGACGATTTTTCCATTTCTTTATAATTTTTCTAGTTTCCTCCCTAGACCTCCATCAAACTTTAAAAAAAAAACACCACCTAAACCCACTTTCAAAATAAATCTGTAAATTGTTAGGTAGAAAAATTTCTCGGTCGAAGGCCGACGCCTCCTAAAACTACAGGGTCGTTACTGCTCGCCAGGAAAAAATCAACACCTAAAGGGCGCGAAAGGTCTTAAGATTGACAAAGAAATAGGGTGAAAGGTCTGAAAATCGCCAAACTAATGGCACGAACGTCTTAAAATCTCAAAACTAACGTTACGAAACATGAGGATGAAGGGGAACCATGAAAACGACCTATCTCCTCTTTAATGACGTTACCGGTACACCAGGGGGAAATAGGGAAAATAACGACCCATCTCCTCTTAAATGACGTTACCGGTACAGCAGGGGGAAATAGGGAAAATACAAGAAATTATCGTAAACCAGGCCCTTAATAACGAGCCTAGAATACCAGCCCTCTAACTAACTACCCCCTCCCCCCGAATCACCCCTCTGTGGGCAGCAAACGGATGGTCTTAATTACATCAGAGGGTGGGGAATAATACACTAGGGGGGGGGGGGGGGGGAGAGAGAGAGTGTGGTTGAAATAGCTAGCTAGATACATAAATTTATATATATATATTATAGATGGGTGGGCAGGGGAGTGTAGGTGGGTTGAGAGGTCTGATATGCCTAGATTGGTGGGGTTGGAATACTATAAAAATTAAGACTTCAATTATATAAAGATAAACCCCAGGTAACAAACCCCTCCAAACCTTCTTCAGAGGGGGGGGGGGGGAACAACAAACGGATGGTGCTAATTACATCTGGGGTGAAGAATACTCTGGGGGAGGGAGGGAGGGCTATCACAACAGGGGCAAGGTCCACACACACACACACACACACACACTGGTATATGGTATGGGTGAGAGAGAGGGAATATCAAGGTGGGTGGGTGGGGGTGGGTGTGGGCGGGTTGGTAGGGTGGGTGGGTAACTCTCACTGTCTCTCACTGTAATTAACCTTCTACCTCTCACTCTCTCTAACCACCTCACTCTCACTTTCAATCTTTCTCTCTCACTCACTCCCTCTCTCTCTCTCACCTCATTCTTCCCCCCAAGGATAATTAAAGCTAATGGATGTTCTTAATTAGATCGGGGGGAGGGGGGGGGGGGGGATTAAACTAGATAGGGGAATGGCCGCGAGAAATTACCAAGACAATTAACCCCTTCTGTACCAGCGACGTAGTTTTCATGTGACCAACTGTACTGTACAGACAATGCATTGGGTGTGTACATATTAAAGCCCATGACCATACTGCGTGATAACAAAGTGGTTTAATTAAGGACGGACCAGGGTACTGTTATTTGGCTGTACATTTATTTTATATATTATAACGGTGGTGGCTTACAAGGGTTTATATTATAACGGTGGTGGCTTACAAGGGTTTATATTATAACGGTGGTGGCTTACAAGGTGTTATATTATAACGGTGGTGGCTTACAAGGGTTTATATTATAACGGTGGTGGCTTACAAGGGTTTATATTATAACGGTGGTGGCTTACAAGGGTTTATATTATAACGGTGGTGGCTTACAAGGGTTTATATTATAACGGTGGTGGCTTACAAGGGTTTATATTATAACGGTGGTGGCTTACAAGGGTTTATATTATAACGGTGGTGGCTTACAAGGGTTTATATTATAACGGTGGTGGCTTACAAGGGTTTATATTAAAACGGTGGTGGCTTACAAGGGTTTATATTATAACGGTGGTGGCTTACAAGGGTTTATATTATAACGGTGGTGGCTTACAAGGGTTTATATTATAACGGTGGTGGCTTACAAGGGTTTATATTATAACGGTGGTGGCTTACAAGGGTTTATATTATAACGGTGGTGGCTTACAAGGGTTTATATTATAACGGTGGTGGCTTACAAGGGTTTATATTATAACGGTGGTGGCTTACAAGGGTTTATATTATAACGGTGGTGGCTTACAAGGGTTTATATTATAACGGTGGTGGCTTACAAGGGTTTATATTATAACGGTGGTGGCTTACAAGGGTTTATATTATAACGGTGGTGGCTTACAAGGGTTTATATTATAACGGTGGTGGCTTACAAGGGTTTATATTATAACGGTGGTGGCTTACAAGGGTTTATATTATAACGGTGGTGGCTTACAAGGGTTTATATTATAACGGTGGTGGCTTACAAGGGTTTATATTATAACGGTGGTGGCTTACAAGGGTTTATATTATAACGGTGGTGGCTTACAAGGGTATATATTATAACGGTGGTGGCTTACATGGGTTTATATTATAACGGTGGTGGCTTACAAGGGTTTATATTATAACGGTGGTGGCTTACAAGGGTTTATATTATAACGGTGGTGGCTTACAAGGGTTTATATTATAACGGTGGTGGCTTACAAGGGTTTATATTATAACGGTGGTGGCTTACAAGGGTTTATATTATAACGGTGGTGGCTTACAAGGGTTTATATTATAACGGTGGTGGCTTACAAGGGTTTATTATAACGGTGGTGGCTTACAAGGGTTTATATTATAACGGTGGTGGCTTACAAGGGTTTATATTATAACGGTGGTGGCTTACAAGGGTTTATATTATAACGGTGGTGGCTTACAAGGGTTTATATTATAACGGTGGTGGCTTACAAGGGTTTATATTATAACGGTGGTGGCTTACAAGGGTTTATATTATAACGGTGGTGGCTTACAAGGGTTTATATTATAACGGTGGTGGCTTACAAGGGTTTATATTATAACGGTGGTGGCTTACAAGGGTTTATATTATAACGGTGGTGGCTTACAAGGGTTTATATTATAACGGTGGTGGCTTACAAGGGTTTATATTATAACGGTGGTGGCTTACAAGGGTTTATATTATAACGGTGGTGGCTTACAAGGGTTTATATTATAACGGTGGTGGCTTACAAGGGTTTATATTATAACGGTGGTGGCTTACAAGGGTTTATATTATAACGGTGGTGGCTTACAAGGGTTTATATTATAACGGTGGTGGCTTACAAGGGTTTATATTATAACGGTGGTGGCTTACAAGGGTTTATATTATAACGGTGGTGGCTTACAAGGGTTTATATTATAACGGTGGTGGCTTACAAGGGTTTATATTATAACGGTGGTGGCTTACAAGGGTTTATATTATAACGGTGGTGGCTTACAAGGGTTTATATTATAACGGTGGTGGCTTACAAGGGTTTATATTATAACGGTGGTGGCTTACAAGGGTTTATATTATAAACGGTGGTGGCTTACAAGGGTTTATATTATAACGGTGGTGGCTTACAAGGGTTTATATTATAACGGTGGTGGCTTACAAGGGTTTATATTATAACGGTGGTGGCTTACAAGGGTTTATATTATAACGGTGGTGGCTTACAAGGGTTTATATTATAACGGTGGTGGCTTACAAGGGTTTATATTATAACGGTGGTGGCTTACAAGGGTTTATATTATAACGGTGGTGGCTTACAAGGGTTTATATTATAACGGTGGTGGCTTACAAGGGTTTATATTATAACGGTGGTGGCTTACAAAGGGTTTATATTATAACGGTGGTGGCTTACAAGGGTTTATATTATAACGGTGGTGGCTTACAAGGGTTTATATTATAACGGTGGTGGCTTACAAGGGTTTATATTATAACGGTGGTGGCTTACAAGGGTTTATATTATAACGGTGGTGGCTTACAAGGGTTTATAAATCCCGGTGTATCATATATACTTTAATTAATTTTATTGGGGGTGTGGTGGTGAGATTAATAAAAATAATATTATAACGGTGGTGGCTTACAAGGGTTTATATTATAACGGTGGTGGCTTACAAGGGTTTATATTATAACGGTGGTGGCTTACAAGGGTTTATATTATAACGGTGGTGGCTTACAAGGGTTTATATTATAACGGTGGTGGCTTACAAGGGTTTATATTATAACGGTGGTGGCTTACAAGGGTTTATATTATAACGGTGGTGGCTTACAAGGGTTTATATTATAACGGTGGTGGCTTACAAGGGTTTATATTATAACGGTGGTGGCTTACAAGGGTTTATATTATAACGGTGGTGGCTTACAAGGGTTTATATTATAACGGTGGTGGCTTACAAGGGTTTATATTATAACGGTGGTGGCTTACAAGGGTTTATATTATAACGGTGGTGGCTTACAAGGGTTTATATTATAACGGTGGTGGCTTACAAGGGTTTATATTATAACGGTGGTGGCTTACAAGGGTTTATATTATAACGGTGGTGGCTTACAAGGGTTTATATTATAACGGTGGTGGCTTACAAGGGTTTATATTATAACGGTGGTGGCTTACAAGGGTTTATATTATAACGGTGGTGGCTTACAAGGGTTTATATTATAACGGTGGTGGCTTACAAGGGTTTATATTATAACGGTGGTGGCTTACAAGGGTTTATATTATAACGGTGGTGGCTTACAAGGGTTTATATTATAACGGTGGTGGCTTACAAGGGTTTATATTATAACGGTGGTGGCTTACAAGGGTTTATATTATAACGGTGGTGGCTTACAAGGGTTTATATTATAACGGTGGTGGCTTACAAGGGTTTATATTATAACGGTGGTGGCTTACAAGGGTTTATATTATAACGGTGGTGGCTTACAAGGGTTTATATTATAACGGTGGTGGCTTACAAGGGTTTATATTATAACGGTGGTGGCTTACAAGGGTTTATATTATAACGGTGGTGGCTTACAAGGGTTTATATTATAACGGTGGTGGCTTACAAGGGTTTATATTATAACGGTGGTGGCTTACAAGGGTTATATTATAACGGTGGTGGCTTACAAGGGTTTATATTATAACGGTGGTGGCTTACAAGGGTTTATATTATAACGGTGGTGGCTTACAAGGGTTTATATTATAACGGTGGTGGCTTACAAGGGTTTATATTATAACGGTGGTGGCTTACAAGGGTTTATATTATAACGGTGGTGGCTTACAAGGGTTTATATTATAACGGTGGTGGCTTACAAGGGTTTATATTATAACGGTGGTGGCTTACAAGGGTTTATATTATAACGGTGGTGGCTTACAAGGGTTTATATTATAACGGTGGTGGCTTACAAGGGTTTATATTATAACGGTGGTGGCTTACAAGGGTTTATATTATAACGGTGGTGGCTTACAAGGGTTTATATTATAACGGTGGTGGCTTACAAGGGTTTATATTATAACGGTGGTGGCTTACAAGGGTTTATATTATAACGGTGGTGGCTTACAAGGGTTTATATTTTTAAGGGGATAGGGGCTGGTTTTATGGGGCTATATAATCATTTATTTATATATTTTTCAGTTTCCTCGCTAGACATCCCTCAAACTTAGACCAATACCCCCTAGGTCCCCCCTCAAGATAAATGTGTACATTTTTCGGTAGAAAAATGTCCCGGCCGAAGGCCGATTTCTCTTATAATTACAGGCTCGCTGTCGCTCGCCAGGAAAAATCGACACCTAAATGGCACGATAGGTCTTAAACTTGACAACGAAATGGAGCTAAAGGTGTTAAAATCGCCAAACTAATGGGCCGAACGTCTTAAAATGTCAAAACTTAAAGGGATAAACACGAGGGAGAAGGGGGAACAGAACTCCTCCCCCCCACACACCGTAATTATCTCTCTCTCTCTCTCTCTCTCTCTGAGGTACGTTATTTGGGTGTAAATTTATTTTATATATTATAACAGTGGTGGTGGTGTTTAGCTCACTAGGGTTTATAGCTTTAATTCTCTCTCTCTCTCTCTCTGTCTCTCTCTCTCTCTCTCTCTCTCTCTCCCTCAGCTTCTATTCCACCCTCTGTTTCTGTCATCTCATCTGTCTATCTTTTATTTGATCGATCTCACACACACACACACACACACAGACAGAAGTATAAGTAAATGGAATCAGTTGGAAG
>JAVRFV010002213.1:1080378-1151783 GCA_032716605.1 Paralithodes platypus | reverse complement strand
GATAGGATATGCGCCAAGGAAGAAGTGATGCAGCTTAGGAGGCAATCCGGGTTAATATCCTGGGACCCAGATCCAGAAGAAAATTTAGGCTGAACCATGGAGGAAGAATGGGGGCCAGAAAAACGATCCTTCTCCCATTCAAGGTTAAAGATGGTGTCACACGAGCGCATTTACCGGACAATTTCCACCGAAGCAAGGTTCTTTCCTCGTTTTTTTGATGCTGTTATTATGCATTGGAATCGGAAACAAAGATCGAATGTAAATGATGTTGCCTAGTTTACTTATTATGGTACTTAAGGGGAGGTGGGGGGGGTAATTATTTGCTTACTGTTTTATCGTGTTACTTGTTATTGTCTTGAATCGGCCACCCCAGAAAAAAAAAGAAAAAAAACGAAAAGTGGGGACTGGGCCTGAGGCAATACATACATACAAACATACATAATAATAAATACTGTAAATATCACCTAACAAAACAAAGATTCTTAACACACACACACACACACACTATTCCTTACCTTATGCAACGGAGTGCCCCAGAAGTCGTGTAGGAATAGGCTGGCTAGGGGTGTGTGGTCGTAAGTCCCGGTTATCCTTGATGGCGGAGATATCGTCGAACACAAAACTACAGCTGAGGGCGTTCATGTACACCACCAGGGCCACCACCAACACCAGGCTCCCATACACCCACACGCACACAGACCCGCCTGAAAACATACACAGGGGTGTTAGTTGGTGCACATGAAGGAGGTTTGTAGGTGCATTATGGAATTTTGGTACATATAAGTGAACAGATTTAATATAAAAAAGTAGATATGGGATTAGTAGGCGTACATGGATAGGAGGATCAGTCATAAGAACATAAGAAAATGGGAGTCTGCAGAAAGCCGATTGGCCGACACAAGGCAGATCCCGCTCAACATAATTAGCTCATATTAACTTGATACAAACTAAGGCTATATAGAGCTGTGTTTCACTATCATAATGGGTGGTAACTGTCATCGAAATGCGAATGGTCTTACGCACGTAAAAACATTACTGCAAACGTGGAAAACTAATACATTCACACGGAAATGTTAATAAACATAGCAGAGCATGACATAATTAAGTCAACTCTTCACAACAAATCTACCATGTTAAGTAGACCCCTGATGTACATAGACAAGCAGATTGATATACAATGAAAAACTAACTTTTATGCCATATGAGGCTTTTCAATAAGCATTCTCGCATTCTCTCTCTCTCTCTCTCTCTCTCTCTCTCTCTCTCTCTCTCTCTCTCTTTACACACACACACAAAACACACAAACGAATTCACCCAAAACCTACCCACCCAGAGCCTTCAAGTTCCTAAGCTGAATTATAATCGTTTAGTTTTAGCCAGAATAAAGACGAAAAGACTATCCTACTAAACGCTAGTAAGTAGCTGCGGGATGTAAGGAATCGCCTATTAGCTTCTTTTGTATATTTTTGGGCCTTGTGGTACGAGGGGTGGTATTGCTAAAAGTGTACATGGAATAATAAACACACACACCCACACACATCATAGCTTAAGAACTTAAGGTGTAACATGGAATAATACACATACCCACACACACCAGCCCAACTTTCAATACACTTACACATACACCAGCCTAGCTTCTAAAATACAGACACACAAACAATCTCACACCCACCAAAACTTCCAACACACACACACACACATTCAAAGTTCACACTCAGACGTTGCCAATATTTAGACCTTTCGTGCCATGACCATGTCGACTTTTTCCTGGCGAGCCATAGCGAGTTTGTAATTTTTAGAAAGAACCGACCTTCGGCCAGAATATTTTTCAACCGAAAATGTACAGGTGTATCTCGAAGAAGGGTCTTGGGCGTATTTTGTTAAAGATTCATGGAGGTCTAGGAAGGAAACTATATATACAGTATACAGTATAGCCTATAATAAGTTGATAAATATATACATAAATTAAAACATGCCCTTACTTTCTCCCCTTGAACCCCCCACGCGATTAAAAATAAATATACACAATTATATATACCGGTAATAGATATATATATATAATATAATAGTTATATATCTAATAATATATATATATATATATATGATATATCTATATATATATACCGGTATATATAATATATATATATACATATATATAATATATATAGATATATATACCGGTAATATATATATATATATGTCTATATATATATATATTATATATATAGAATATATATATATATAATGGATATACAGTATATATTACCCGGTATATAAATATATATAATCTATAAATACATAAAATAACACATCCGTCTTCATGTCTATACCGTCTCCTAGACCTATTCTAAAGGTTAATTTTATACATTTTTGAGTAGGAAAAATGGGCTGGTGTCGCCCTAGGTGGCAGGATCACTATTGCTTGCCAGAACAATAATCTCATGCCATGTGGGGCAACTTCCAATAACCACCCAAAACTAATAGGGAGAATCGTCTTTTAAGTAGCCAACGAAATGGGGCGTAACAGGATTGGAGAGTGAAGGGGAAGTGAGGTCCCAAAAAGTCCACATAAACCCCAGAAGATTTATAGGAAACCCACACGCACATGGAAGATCTATTCCCACGTAGACACCCCCCCCCCCCACACGCACACACACACACACAGATTCAATTTCTTCATACGGCCGGGAATTCATGTGCGTTTATGTATTGAAGCCCATACGTACACACAAGGAAGATGGGTTAACATGGTAGCAGGGCACCAGGTATTATGTAAACATTAACTTGATGGAACTAAGGAGAAGTACACAGATCCTTCGTGTGTGTACAATCATGAACATATTTGTACAATAATATGGCAAATCCATTACCATAAGACCTAAAAAAAAAAAAAAAAAAAAAAAAAAAAATACTAGATATATATATATATATATATATAACCGTATATATACAATATATTTTCTTTCAGGCAGATGAGATTTAAAATAATAGGCACAGTTTGCATTATTGAGTGTTTTATTGATACTCTCAATTTTTCGTACAGTTTTTCTGGTATTTTCAGGACGTTGGTAAAGGAGGTTTGCAAAAGGGGTTCCGACGTTTCAATGGGCGCAGCCATCATTATCAAGGAGAAGTGAAGTTAGACAGGTGATAAGGTCGAGATTTTAAAGAGATGAACCCTCTACTGACGACCATATCATCGCCTCCCTAGATGTAGAGAGTCTCTTGACCAACGTGCCTGTGGACAGCACCATTGACGTCATCCTACAATCGAGTCTACCAATGCCCAGACAACACGCCCTTAGACCTCTAAGAAACAGCCCTAAGGACGTTGCTGGAAATATGCACCAAAGAGGCCGCCCTTCACCTGCCCGCGAGGTGACATGTATCAGCAGATTGATGGGGTGGCAATGGGCAGTCCCCTAGGAGTACTCTTTGCCAATTTTTTACTTGGGCACCATGGAAGAAGAGCTATGACTACCAACAAACCCTCCGTCTACTGCAGATATGTGGACGACATTCTTCTTGCGTGTGAAGGACCCAAAGGAGCTACGTGACCTTCAACAACGATTCATCGCCTCGTCCAGTCTAAACTTCACCTTCGAGGAGTCCTCTAACGGTCATTCTCCCCTTCCTTGATGTCCTCGTAAACAACAACACCACTGTCTACACCAAACCCACCAACAACGGATTATGTCTCAACGGCGAAAGTGAATGCCCTCAGCGATATTTACGGTCCACCATCGCCGCCTACGTCAGGAGAGCCCTATCACACTGCACCTCCTGGCGAGACACACACAAGGAACTCAGAGAGGCTCACCAAGGTGCTTGGAAACAAATGGGTACAGTAACTCGGACATCGCCCACACCTACAACAAAAAACCTTGAAAAACATGGTACAAAAACGACATGCATACTAATACAAACACTGAATACATAACATTTACTATAAAAACCACATGTCCTCAGATCACAAGACAGACGAAAACCATAATGAGAGACATTATCAGCAACAACGTTAAAACTACGAACCCTGACCAACACCTTAAACTCACCATATACTACAAATCGAGGAAAACATCAAACTAGTCATTCGCAACAGCCCGCGGGGGGGGGTGATACCGCTAAGAAACAGACACAGAGGGGACCATCGTCATATACCGACACACCTGTAACAAGACAAAAAAAACCAAAAAAAAAAAAAAAACTGAGGAGTGTGGACCGAACACTTATGTTCGGTTTGACAAGGGACTCGTCTGTCACGTCGCCATACCTTCCACTGTCAAGCCGGAGCTATCAAGGACCACTACCACACATCCTCACACCAGCAGGAACTCACCAGACCCGACTTAGATAAACACACCTCTATTCTTGATAAAGAAATAGACTCACGCCGCCTATTCATTCTTGAAGCTATAATATACACACATACAAACCTAACTTTAAACACACAAGCGGCATACAGGCCAGAGTGCATACCCTCGGCACGCCCTTCCACAGCGAGGCCCCCCATGATGCCCCCATGATGCCCCCAGGAATGCCCCCTCCACACACGCAGACGAACGACGCAGACGACGCCCAGCCTGCGTCCGGCCAGCCTACCAGAGCTCGTCTTAGGTTAGCCAACCAGCGTGAGGCTAGCGCACAATAAACCCTCGCTGGATCTTGTATCGCATATATAAACTCGGACTTATCACCTCTATAACTTCACTTCTCCTTGATAATGATGGCTGCGCCCTTTGCAACGTCGGAAACCCTTTGCAAACCTCCTTTACCAACTTCCTGAACATACCAGAAAAAACTGTACGAAAAATTGAGAGTATCATAAAAAAAACTCAATAATGCAAAAAATGTGCCTATTATTTAATCTCAACTGCCTGAAAGAAAATATCCTCCCTGGCTACACTAATATATATATATATATATATATATACCCTCTAGTAGTAGAACCAACCATTCTCAGGCTCACGGCACTCACTCTCACACACACACAGCCTGTGTGATAGCGAACACTTATAATCTGTGCTTAATAAACTTCTATATTTTTTCAAACACAAAATCATATAACATAATAAAAACAAGACGTGTGGACTCTACAATAACATCGAACGATAGATGGAACCGACTGTGACTCCAGTACATCAACTTACACACATCCCTCCCTCTGGCACACACCCACAAACACCAAAGAAAGACATAAACGACTATGACTCCTGTCTATCAAAATACACCCCCCCCCCCCACCCCCCCGACGGGAAGACATAAACGACTATGAATGCTGTACATTAAAATGACACAAACACACACAACACTCACCGAAGGGAAGACATAAACGACTATGATTCCTGCACATCTAGGATACATCACCCCAACTATTTTCCCCGGTAAAAAACAACACACCGCGCCAACCGCCTGAAAGTTACAACAAATTTCCCGGGCGTAAAATGGAGAAATGGTGAAGATAATGCTGAGAAATATCGCACTCATATGGGGCCCGGGAGAGGACATGGAGACTGAAGGGGGGGGGGGGCGGGTTAAAAGGAGGAGGAGGAGGAGATAACGAGACAGAGATAATAGAAGGAACGTTTGAGACAAATGGGAGGAAAATGAGAACGAAGAAGTGGACATAAAGAGAGAGAGAGACGAGGGAGAAAGGGAAACGGGAAAAACAGGGGCATGAGGAGGCAAAGCGAAACATGGAATCGGAAGGAAAGGTGAAGGAGCAAAAGGAGATAGGGAAGGAAAACGAAAGAAGGAGGAGGGAGGAAGAGAAAGAAAGAATTAAGGGGGGTTACCCGTTTTTTTTTTATCTCTATCTCCCTTGATCTCTTTCTCTGGCTTGTAACCCATTCGGCCCCATTCAGCCAACTGTTGTAAGACTTTTATCCCCATCCAGGTATCAATTTCTTCCTGGCGAGCGGATAACGAGCCAGCATTGTATGGAGAAATCCAGCTTCTCCTGAAAAAAATTCTCTTCCCCCCCCCCCCCCGAAAAATGTACAAATTTAGCTTACTGTCAAAACAAAAATATATATAGGCTGGCTCGCAACCGCTCGCCAGGCAAAATATTGACACCTGGATGGGAGGTAAACGTCTTAAAAACAGTAGACTGAATGGGACGAATGGATATAACCAAGGGAGAGAGGGAGATAGAGAGAAAAAAGCCGATGTGGTTCCCTTACAGGAGGAGAAGAGACATGGAGAGGAATAAAAGGGGAGGAAGAGGGGGATGAGTAATGGGTGGGGCACTTGGTATAGAGAAGAATATCACCGCAGGGGATGATAACGGGGTAAAAGTGTATATATTAAAAGGCCACGCCCACATAACCTTACATGCACACACATATTACACATACAGTGGGGAAGATTGTAGGCACAATTCGATCAGGGCTAGCACCAGGTGAGGTTATAGGCACTGTGAGAAAGAGTTCGCTGGAACTCCTGTTTCAGTTGCTTGGGCCTATCTTACTAATTTTTTGTGCCTCATTTACACTGAGAGCAATCCAGATAGCTCCCCAAAAAACCTCCTCCTCCTATCCACTTCAATACACTAAACATGCACACCCTACTTCATTCCTCCACACCAAAATTTAATAACAATTAAAAATTATGAATTTTAGCCCAGCCTCGGAGTACACAGGGGGGGGGGGGGGGGGGACCCTAAATTGCCCCCACGCCGGCCCGACCTTCCCCTGACGACCCCACAATATTACCTTGACCTCGGCCTGTTACTCTTTCTATCCAATTACTGGCCAAACATTCGCGGACTTCTCTAAATTTTAACTATGTTGAACACTATCTCTACATACAAACCTGATCTGTCTCGGGGTTAACTCGTTCTGTACCGGTGCAATCCTTTTAACTTTAGTCTGGCTACTATTAGACGATTTTACGCAGGTTTAAAAAGGGCCTCCAGACAACTAACAGGCTTCGAACTGTATATCAATTAACCCGTTTTACTTCCACATATCTTTGTAACTGCACAAAATACTCTAATATTTTATTTGTGGTCTTTATACATATGTTAATATTTAAAAGACATCGCCGGTACAGTCGGCATAATAAAGTGAAGTCTCGGCGCCAATTATGTTTGATCAATAATTGGTATCAGGCAAATTTACACATTTCTCCCCTTTGAGTGAGATATACCAACATGTTCATACACTTACCCACTCCCAATTTCAAACATGGGAAGCGACATTATTATGGAGCCAAAGAGCGAGCAAAAAACGTAATGACAGCTTAAGCAACATGACTTATTAGCGCCACCGTACAGAAGTACAGGGGTTGAAATGGCGAGTGGGGGTTTTTATAGAGAACCTTCGGTTTATTATAGTATCCACGTAGCAGCTAAACCCTGTTCCTAATAAGTAAGCCAAAATAACTTGACCATTAACCTCTAAAACTAACAAGCGACTAGAGTAATCGAGCTAATAGTTATGTCTAGCATTTGGGAAGGGTCAGCCAGGGAATAGGTGTGGATATGTGCAGCCCATTTGCTCTAGCCCCCATGAGTTACAGAGGTTAGGGTGTCGGATATCTTGACGTACCTATGTGGAACAGGGTATAGCTACTATTATTTTTGGATGAAGGGGAAGATGGGCCCTTTTTTTAGACCCCCTTATCCCTATGTTTAGCCCGATTATTTTAGTTTTTAAGATCGTTGGCACCATTAGTTTGTAGATTCGTAAGACCTTTCACCCACAATCTTTGTCAATATAAGACCTTTCGTGCCCTGTAGGTGTCGATGTTTTTACTGGCGGAGCGATGGAGAGCCTGTAATTGTGGAGGAACCGGGCCGTTGGCACATGACATGTTCGCTACCGAAAAATGTACACATTAATCTCGAAGGGGAGTAATAGATGTCTTTATAAGTTTGATGGAGGCCTAGGGAGGAAACTAAAAAAATAAAATGAGTTATAAAAAATAGACCCCCACAAAAAACCCCTGTTCTCTTAAAGGCTGGACTACCGTGTAAGAAACCGTGGGGTCTGTGTAGGCTTTGCTCAACTATAAGTCTATCCATTATAATTAGGTACAAAATCTTGACCACTAACCGCTATAAAACTAAAAACCGACTAGCATCCTCCCAGCTAATATTTCTACTATTTGGGACGAGTCAGCCAGGGAATAGTGTGGAAATTGACAGCAACATTTGGTCAAGCCGTTTTTTTCAGTTAAAGAAGTTAGAGGTTATTGGGAAGACGTCAGCCAGGGAATAGGTGGGGAGATTGACAGCCCATTTGGTCAAGCCGTTTTTTAATAGTAACAGAGATAGAGGTTACGATTTCTGCCCTAACCTACAATGAACTGACTATGGAGGATATCATACAACAAGATCACCACCACCAGATCACCACCACCACCACCAACACCACCATCACGTTTTCATCTCGCGGCGGGAGTGTGTTTGTTTTTCCTGCCATGAAGAGCATTTTATGGAAGGACAGACTCTGTTGGCTGTATTCATGGGCAAAATGACTTGGGGGAAGGAAAGGGATCACTGTATGAAATTAGTCTTCTCTGGTTTTCTCGCTCTATCGTACATATGCATTCCCTTTTTTTTTTTTTTCTACTTCTCTATCTCTGTCTAGCTCTCGCTCTTCTCTTCTTCTCTCTCTCCTGGAGTATGCTGTTCAACTCTGGTCTCCAGCAGTCCCCAGTAAAGATAAGAGCGCCTGGAAAGAGTACAAGCTAGGGCTACAAAGCTGGTCCATCGCTTAGAAAAATTAGCTATGAGGACGGTTGAGAGATCTGAATATCTTCCCGTTGGAAAACACGCAGACTACGACGGTCAGCTCATTGAAGTTTTGAATTACTACTTAATGGTTTTGACAATGTGGATTATAGCAAAATGTTTGAGCCCGCATATGAATTACAACACGCAAGCATGGGCTGGAAATTAGAATTGAAAAGGTTCAGCACTACTACTGTGGACACTTTTTCACATATAAGATCTGTTCTACATGGAACAAACTTCCTTTAGAAGTTGTATATAGTTATTCAATAGAGCAGTGCAAAAAGAGAGTGAGATTAGTATTTTTGCACACACTGTCAAAGAGTGTAGTGCCCTAAAACAGTCTCTCTCTTCCTCTTCCAGTATCGCCCTAGGTTTGGACAGGAAAGGTATCCGAGATACTAACTATTCCTTGTAACTCACTCTCTCTCTTCCTTCTCGATCTCTCTCTGACATACAAAAATTTATGTTCTTATTTATTACAGGGGATTAGTGATACCGATTTAGATGCCAACATTGTTTTAAGTTTAAAAAAGGGACTTCGTGTACTCAAAGGACGGTATATTTTAGTTTAGGAAGGACCTGCGTAATCAGAGTACGGTATGTATTTTTAGCTTAGGAGGGACCTCGTCTTATCCGAGTACAGTATTTATTTTAGTTTAGGAAGGACCTCACGTTATCACAGTACGGAATCCAGTAACAAATAATTATACTTATATCAATTTGTATAAAGAGCCTCGTCTGTGTAATATGAGCAGCCTGTTGAACAGTAAGCGAATGTAAATTATAATCAATGGTATCGGGTAATGACATTTGGGATATGCTTTTAAGGGGGGGATGCTTCTTTATCTAGATTTTTATGATTTGTTTAGTTGCCTCCATATATCCGGCATCAAGAGCTTGTTTTTCCCCCTTTTTGTTTTGTTTTCTATACTTCATCAGCCACACCACCAGGGATACAAAAACACTTCCTGGTCTTAGGTGCCCTGGGGCAAATCTCTGTGAGCTGCCCACGTATCTTCGACTCTCCCACGAGCCGAGCTTCTTCTATTTCCTCTTCGTCATCTGAGTCTGCGAAGTATATGGAAACGGTTTTGACACTCGGTAATCGCCCCCCCCCGTATGGTGTTTCCTGGTCTTGGGGCAAACGTTGTTCCTAACGACACGGAAGTTGTCTTGAGGGGGACGAGAGTCACTATTTTTGTATCTTGAGTGATCGGAAACATAAGCTGAAGTGGCTACTGTAGGAGTTTGAAGGTTGGCAGTTGACGTTGGGGCTTGGGTGGCTGCTGGAGTTGCGGTGACAATTGCAGTTTGTGGTAACCAACGTTGAGTGTTACAAACTCTTGGAGTGATTCCAGCTTCATGTTGAGGAACGTTGATCGTTGTCGTAGGCTTCAATCTAATTTCACTGTAAAATTCTCTCGTTGCTGGCAGAGCCGGCAGACTTGAAGTTCGGATAGTGAGCAAACATGGCACTCACCAAACCTACCGGCGCAGTTCGTCACAAGCGCGAGGCATGGTGACAGTCACTTTCTTCAGATCACTTCACTCACTTAAAAAACAATCCACTCACCTTAAACCACTTCACTCACTTTAAAAACACTTCAATTACTTCACCCGAAAACAAATATCGTGATATACGCAGAAATAGGTTATCAGGGGTGATAGCCTAACCGAAAACAAAAATGTTGAGATACGCAGAATTAGGCTTCCATGGGCGATAGCCTAACCAAAAGTTTTTTTTTTAAATTGAAATACGCAAAATAATAGGCTTACCAAGCGTTGAATAGCCTAACCGAAAAATAATAAAATTGAAATTCGGCAGAAATAGGCTACCAGACAGAAAGAAACAGAAAGAACAGAATACGGTACCGGTGTGATAACCTAACCTTAAACAAATATATGTAGATGTATACAGAATATGATAAACTCCCCAAAATATACAATTCACCAAATAGAGATTATTATAAAAATAAGTGTGACTGACACACAAGGGGTTAAATATTACTGTGTCAACAGATGGCTCTGGTGTCACTATCGCCTAGTAAACCCAAGTAGCCTACTTCTTTTAGATTAAAAACAAGTGTATCAGTCAAAGGTTATTACAAGATCGTGCATAGCAACAACTAAAATTACAGATTTTATATATACTGTATAGCTACAGTAGGATACTAAAATACAATGATCTACAAGAGTTAAATAATAAAAACAGATTGGCCTGGCTATAGGCTAGGCTAGGTTTGGGTTAGGTCAAAAGCTTGGCAGGTTGGGTTAGGCTAGGTTAGGTTGTACAAATAACCACCCTTAGCTTAAAGTAAAATCAGTCTGAGGAGAGAAAAAAAGTCAAGAATATATCTAGGGGGGAAAGGAAAAGATAAATGGAATGCAGTTAAATTTGGTACAAAAATTTGCTGGAATTATTTTAAGTATGTATAATCCCCCAAACCCAAAAAGAGTGTTTGTTTACAAAATGGTTGTCGGCGTTAGTCCCTGTAGGCAGGGTTAGTTAGTAAACAATATTGTTATATTAGCAAAATTAATATGCAAAGCTTTAATACATACAAGGCAGTTAAAATAGGACTACTACAGTAGGTAATGGGTAAAATTAGGGGCTACGATTTTAATATAAATAGTAAGAAGAGAGCGTTTGTTTACAAAAGCAAAACAAAACAATAGACTGGCGCTAGTGGCGCCCTGTCCGAGCAGGATTCTTGTGATAAAAACACAAAGTTTATCAGTCAATACACAGCGAAATATCGAGAGAGAGAGGAGATGAAGAGAGAGACGAGAGAAACGAGAGGAGAGAGAAGAGGGACGAGGAGAGAGGAGAGAGCTGATTGTTTCAGAGAGAGAGCGAGTGGGGGGGAAAAAAAGGGGTGGGAAAGGGGGGGTGGGAGGGGAGGAGAGAGATGGGGGAGAGGGGAAGAGAGGGAGGAGAGAGGAGAGTGAGAGGGAGAGAGAGAGTGAGAGACGTGAGGAGACGGACGAGGGAAAGACAGGTAGAGGCGAGAGAAGAGAGAGATTGAAGATGAGAGACGAGAGGATGAGCTGAGAGATGAGAGCGCGAGAGGAGAGGAGCGAGAGAGAGAGAGACGGGCGGAGAGAGGAGGAGGAGAGAGAGAGAGAGAGACGCGATGGAGAGTGAGAGGTGAGAGATGGGAGGAGAGGAGAGAGAGAGCCGAGAGAGAGAGAGAGAGGAGAGCACGACGGAGGAGAGGTGAGAAGAGACGAGAGAGCGAGCAAGATAGAGAACGACATGCATATGTAAGAGAGAGCGAGAAAACCAGAGAATATAATTTCTACAGTGATCCCTTTCCCCCCCAATTCAAGTTTGCCCATGAATACAGCCAACAGAGTCTGCCTAATATAAAATGCTCTTCATGGCACGGAAAAAAAACAAACACACACCCCGCGCGAGAGGAAACGGGATGGTGGTGGTGGTGGCTGGTGGTGGTTGATCTTGTTGTTATGATATCCTCCGATAGTCAGTTCAGTTGTAGGGGGGTGGCAGCAAGAGAAAGAGGAAAGAAAAGAAATCGTAACCTCTAATCTCTCGTTACTATTACAAAAAAGGCCTTACCAAATGGGCTGTCAATCATCCACACCTAGTTCTGGCGGACTCTTTCCCAATAACCTCTAACTTCGTTAATTGCAAAAACGGCTTGACCACAATGTTCTGTTCAATTTTCCACACCTATTCCCTGGCTGAACTCTTCCCAAATGGTAGAAATGTTAGCTGGAGTATGCCTAGTCGTTTTTGTAGCTTATAGCGGTTAGTGGTCAAGATTTTTTACCTAATTATAAAAGGATAGACTATAGTGAGACAAAAGACCTAACCACAGCCCAGCGGTTCCTACTAAGGTACGTCCAGCCCTTTTAAGCGAACAGGGTTTTATTTTGGGGGTTCTATTTATGTATATATTATATATGTTTTAGTTTCCTTCGTAGACCCTCCATCAAACTTATAAAAACTTCCATTAATCCCCCTTCCGAGATTAATGTGTAAATTTTCTCGGTAGAAAAAATTTCACGGCCAAAGGCCGGTTCCTCCACAATTACCAGGCCTCGCCATTCGCTCACCAGGACAACAAATCGACAACTACAGGGCACGAAAGGTCTTAATATTGACAAAAGATTATGGGGTGAAAGGTCTTAAGCATCGACAAACTAGTGGCGGCAACGTCTTTAAAATCTAAAAAAATAATCGGGCTAACCATGAGGGATAAAGGGGGTCTAAAAAAAAAAAGGGGCCCATCTCCCGTTAATCAAAAAATAATAGGAGCTATTACCCTGTTCCACATACTGTAGGTACCAACCGTCACGATATCGTACACCCTAACCTCTGTAACTCAATAAGGGCTAGAGCAAATGGGCTGTAAAATTCCACACCTATCCCCTGGCTGACCCTTCCCAAATGTTAAGACATATTAGCTCGATTACTCTAGTCGCTTGTTAGTTGTTAGAGGTTTAACTGGTCAATAGTTTTTGGGCTTAACTTTATTAGGAACAGGGGTTTCAGCTGCTTACGTGGAATACTATAATTTAAAAACAGAAGGTTCTCTATAAAAACCACCACTCATCATTAACCCCTGTACTTCTGTACGGTGGCGCTAAGAAGTCATGTCTTGACCTGTTCATTACGTCTTGGCTCGCTCTGTGCTGTAATAAGGTCTGCCAGATGTTGAATTAGGGATGGGTAAGTGTAGGAACATGGTTGGTATATCTCACTCAAAGGGGAGAAATGTGTAAATATTGCTGATACCCAAATTATTGATTCAAAAACATTAATTGGCGCCGAGATATCCACTGATTAGGCCGACTGTACCGGCGATGTCTTTTAAATTTTATTGTTAGCTATCTTTAGAGGTGTATTTTGTTGCAGTTACCAAAATAATATGGGAAGTAAAACGGGTTAATTGATATAGTTGGAAGCCTGTTAGTTGCGGGAGGCCCTTTTTAAACTGCGTTAAAATCGTCTAATAGTAGCCCGAATGAAAGTTAAAGGATTGCACCGGTACAGAACAGAGTTAACCACTTCCATACCGGGACGACGTTTTTTACATTTTATAGCTACTATTAGGCGAATCTATATATGTTGTTGAAAGGGCCTTGCAGTAATTAAAAAAGGCTTCGTACTATCTCACTTAACTCTTTCGACCATCAAAGATCTGTCTTAAAACTGCCCAAAATCCTCTAAGGAATACCTAGAATAAAATTAAAATTACGTGGGGGTACACGAAGGGGGTTAACTTTTGGGTCTACACGAAAACATAATTGGGAAAAAATGTATTACACCGAACAGAAAGGAACATTTGTACTGGGAACAAACCAAAAAAAAATGAAAAATTTACAGCAACATATTGAAGCGATAATATAATAGGTACCATAACGGTGCGGTTAGTGCCGTTCAACACGGGTTCACAAATATCTTACTCTAGCTTCCCTAGAGATTAAAGGACTGTTACTCGATTGTGTAAGTGTGAGATGATGAGAGAGAGACGACGATGAGGAGAAGAGGATGAGGAGAGAGGAGCGAGAGAGAGGAGAGAGGAGATGAGAGAGAGGGAGGGGAGCAAGAGTGAGAGAGAGGGGAGAGAGAGAGATCGTGAGGGGGAAAAAAAGTACTCGAGACAGTCAGACAAACCAGAGCAAGCAGGACGGAAGGAAAAACGGTCGATATGGAAGCAGAGTTTGCAAGATCACCGTCTCCGCTCTCTCTCTCTTGCTATTTCAATAAAATCGTCTTAATACTAGCCCAAACAAAAAGAAAGGAAAATGCGTCATGCGTATCTTGCAAAGGGTATAATTCAAGTACGGGAGGCAAATGAAGGTACCGGTACTAGCCCAGACTTCGTCAAAATCCAAATGCAGTCAGTGTTATGCCCCATACAACACCCGCAACAATACCAAAAACAAACAAAAACACAAAACGAGTGATAAAAATACCCTGCAAATATGTTAGTAGGTCGGTGAGTACCTCACTATGTACATCAGAAAAACACAGAATAAAAAGGACTCCTTGGATTCCTTCTCTCAT
The DNA here is from genome assembly GCA_032716605.1 of Paralithodes platypus. NCBI lineage: Eukaryota > Metazoa > Arthropoda > Malacostraca > Decapoda > Lithodidae > Paralithodes > Paralithodes platypus. The sequence goes on along the minus strand of JAVRFV010002213.1, from coordinate 1,137,006 downwards.
TACTCTCTCAACCCAGCGCAGATTAAGAGGCGATATTAATTCAAGTGTTTCAAAATATCATCAAAGGCATCGGACATATATGAAACTGTAGTACCAATCTAATTAACACGCAGGGAAAAAACCGGGTGCACAATTATTGGTAGATCTTTAAACTCACACGAAGCTAAACATTTCTTCTTCAATCGAGTTGTCAACTTATGGAATGGGTTTCCCCGAGACGTTATAGACTGCAGCACCTTTGATTCATTTAAAACTTCGCCTAGACAAAATATATCGCATCAAACCCGCGACTGATCTGAACGTTTATAACATGAATAACTTTAGTTTTATCCTCCCCTCAGATTACAAACCATCTGTCCCCTAACTAACTTTTCCTAATCCTGCCACGGACATTAGTTCGCAGGGCAGTAGTAGTTCCCTTTCCAATGTTCCCTTACCCACTCTAAACCACTGTTTGGACACTTGATCCTCAGTGTGTTTGGAGGAGGACAAGCAGCCTCGAGGGGTCACTAGAACCTGTTGTTGCTTGATTTTCCTTTGTTAGTACTCCTTCGTACTTTTGTACTTTGTACATAATATCCTGAGAGGACGAGAGAGAGAGAGAGGAGAGGAGGAGAGGAGATGATCGAGATTGGGGTTTGAAGGAGATGTGAGAGAGCGAGAGAGAGCGAGAAGCGAGGAGAAAACTAGAGCGAGAGCCAGAGAGCCGAAATAAGAGAATCAGTAGAATAGGTCCAAATATCTAATACCCTCACTAATCTTTCCCACCCTCAGGTCTTCAGTGTACTTTGTAGCAGTGTTAGGAAGGGGAGGAGAGGAGAGATACTAGCCTCACCTCACTCTCTCCCACCCTCAGCTCTTCAGTGTACTTTGTAGGCAGTGTATGAAGGGGAGGGATGACGGAGAGAGAGCTACTAGCCATCACTCACTCTCTCTCACCCTCAGCTCTTCATGTTATACCGGGACTTTGTAGCATAGGCGAGTATAGAAGGGAAGGGGGCAAGATGGAATAGCATTTGATTTGACGGAGAGCGAGGAAGGGTAAGGAGAATGTGTGTGTGGTGTGGATGGGGTGTGTGGTGTGTGTGGTGAGAGGAGGAAGCAGAGAGAGGATGAGGAAGGAGGTGTTGTCGTGAGTGTTGTGCTGTGTGTCCGCATTATACCACGGCCGCTTGTGGTTGACGAATTGAACCACTTACGAGGTTTTGGTTCTATAAGGCAAGGTGGAAGTTGTGGCCGTAAAATATATAGCAGAATTACCAACACCTTTGTAGCTGGTGCCGGATAGGATATAACACAAACCGGGGTGAAAGGGGAGAATTAGGGCCAGATTTTTCACTTGAGGGATATATTTTTTTCGAACCCAACCTTCTCCCTCATGCTTAGCCCTATTAGTTTGGAGATAGTTTAAAGGACGTTCGCCCTTTAGTTTGGCGATTGTAATACATTTCGCTCTATTTTTGTCAATGTTTAAGGACCTTTCGTGCCATTGTAGGGGTCAATTGTGTGTTCCTGGCGGAGCGATAGCGAGCCTGTAATTTGGAGGAGAGACCCGAGTCTACCCTATCAGGCAATCGGGGTTTCTGTTGGGCAATCCTGTTTGATGATCGCGCAGATCTGAAACGACATTGATAGCCAAACATTGATTCTCGTCGCTGAATTGGTCAGTGGCTATGAGCACGAAATTCAAATCTTGTTGGCGATGTCTACGAAGGTTTTAGGACTGTAACATATGCTTTTTCGGTCTATTAATTTCAATCAACACCTTTTATTATTGTTAGTATTTTATCCATCAATATAGAATATTGGCTAAGGTAGTCCACACTGTCAGCTACAGTCAGCAGCCGTTGTTCAAGCTCAAGACAGACGGTAGGCTTAGGATACCAGTTCAGGCTTATTATGGTATTGTAATCTTACTTAAGAAATGTTGACAAAGTTATTACGGTTCTTATCTGGCAAAGGTAGCTTCTTTCTTCCCCCGTGTAATTTTCAAACAATGTCTCCGTTAGGCTATGGGGGAAAATAAAAAGTAGATGTTCTTTTCCTGGCGATGTAGGACTATGAATTATGACTAAAACTATAAGGCCTATAGTTTATATTATATTGGCTATGTAGCCAGGCTGAATTAAAATAGTAGCCATATATAGGCTATATTAAACACTTCCTGGCCAATGTATGTATAGGGCATACTTTCTTTTCTGACGAACTATGTGTATATAGGCGAGTGGGCAAGCCTTCGATTTATGGAAGGTTCATTACTATTATATGTGTAACCCTTAGATCAGCATTTGAAAATTGAACTATAGCGGTGGTTAGGCTACCCTACTTAGACATAGCTTAACTGACCCTAAACTACTTCGATGCAATTATGCCTCAGAAATTGTTTTTAAGAAAAGGAAATAGAGTAATCAATCAATAATATAGACAAGGCGCCCGAAAAACCTGTACATCAAGTTAGGCTATAAACCCGTCAAAATATAGGCTATCATTGGCATAAGTAACATTACTAATATATAAACCTATTTTTTTAAAAATTAAATAACAAACCGCCCATACAAAACATTAATAACTTAATCAATAATATAGACAAACGCTCAAAAACCTGTACAGACAAGGTATAACCCATTAAATATATTCATTGGCATAGTAACATTACCAATATATAAACGAAACAAAATTAGATAAAAACACCGCAAAAAAAAAAAACATTAACTCGTCGAGCCTCGAACCCTTGCGAGTAGACTTACGGATATTAAAAGCGAAGTCGTTACCGGGCTAGGGACTAAAGCTTACTGCACTAAAGTCTAGGACGAAGTAGCTGCGAGGGTTGCGCTCCAAGTTGCTTGTTTTATGTTATATATAGCAAATTTGTCATGCTAACTATGATTTGATTAGGTGTGCCACCTTATAATTGAGATTGTGGACCACAATATAACATGGAGGGAGGCTAATTATTAAGCTTAATTATGATAATATAATGTAGAGGTTGAGATTTAGGCCATACTGTTAGGATAGCTTCCGCTAGTCAACCTCCAGGGAGTGTTAGCGTGATCGCCGTTGATTGCAAACAATCACAAACGTGATTCGTCGAATCAGAGGCGATACGGTTCAGTAGAGCTATCCCGGTTTGCGTGTTTTGGGTAGGACTGAACCGCGCTCGGTCGGGCGTGGACATTAATCTACCGAAAAAGTGTACAAATATATATCGAAGGAAAAAATGTAGGCTACTAAATATATATCGAAGGAGTTTGGAGTTTGGGGGTGTTTTTTTAAAGCGTTGATGGAGGTATATGGAAAGGAAACTAAAGGAAAACAATAAATATATATTTCTTGGAAACAATACATGCAAATCCCCCCCCCGCCCCCCCTCTCTCTCTCTCTCTCTCTACCTCCAGACCTGTACCTCTTCCACTCACCACCTTTGTAGCTCATGCCCGGATAGGATAAGTAAACACCCCGTTTCTTAACATTAGCCATCCAATTACAAAACCCCAACTGTACTTGAATAACTAATGAAACCATATGGATTCGAACTCGGGACACCACACCCAGAACATAACCACATACACCATTACACCACCAACACAGGTACACGGGTTTGAGAACACGAACACGCTTAATATCCATTTTAAAAAACGGGGTGAAACGAAGTATTACCGGCTAAAAGTTCCACAAGACGCAGGGCGGAAGGAAAGAGATGAGGGGAGAAGGACGGACACCAATAATAACTACTGGTACAGGAGGGAGAAGAGAGAGAGAAAGAAAGAGATTAGTAGGTTGAAGGAGAGGGTAAGTTTTTAGTTTGTTCCCTTACACCGTCATCAAGCAAAAACAGTATGTACCGTAATATCATACGTATATATATATAGATATATATTATATATATATCTATATATATATACACCCAATTACCCTACCTTCGAGACCAAACCGAAGATTTCTAGTGAAAGATTCAATTCCGGCTACATCGCAGGGCTTGCCATCACTCCCAGGATAAAAATCGAACCCTAAATGGCACACAAGGTTGCTAAAATTGCCAAAGAGCAAGGGGGAAGAGCCTGTTGATGGAGAAAAACGAGAGGAGAGAGAAGGACAATGATCGTTAAGTAAGTTCACCACCTACCACGAATTAACGTCCTGTCCGTCCCGACCTCTAATTCGCCTGAAAACGAGCAAGGACGCCGGCAAAATCACCTATGGTCGGTACAGGGACGTGCTCGGTGTCGCCCAGCACACGGGGCGCAGTGGCCCTAGGTGGCGGACCTTTATGTGAATGCACAAAATATGGTCGACATGGGCCGGGTCAACTGTCAGAAAACGGTGTTATGTCGGGACAACCACCATGGAGCAGTCGGCGTCAATACCGCAGCCTGGCGGCGTCTAAACGCCGACTAACGTGATGAGAACGGCGGCAAAAAAAACGTTGGAAGGAGAGTCGGCGATGTCGGCACCAGTCTCGTCAACGTAAGCTGGCGACACCGCACGTCCGATGTACCGACCATAGGGAGGGGCTTTTGCCGGCGTCCTTGTTCGTTTGCAGGCGAAGTAAGGGGTCGGGGACGGACGGGACATTAATTTGTGCAAGGTGTACCATGGGGCCTCCAGATTGATGGATCGTCTGCCTATTTTCTTGGTCGGGGATGGACGGGATGTTAATTCGTGCATGTGTGAACCAAGCATTACTAATGCTCGGTTCACAACACGCATGAATTAAAGTTCCGTCTGACCCCGACCCCTTAATTCGCCGTGCCTAGGCGGCGTCCTATTGTGCATGCATAAAATGGTCCAGTGTGGGTTGGGGCAACTGCCAGAAAGAAAACCGTGTTATGTCGGGACCACCACTGGGAGGCAGTACGTCGTCTAGACGCCGACTAACGGGATGAGAATCAGCGGCAAAAAACCGTTGGAACGGCCATTCGTGGCCACATGGGGCCACTAGATTGATGCCGTCCTGCCTATTTTTTTGGTCGCGGACGGACGGGACGTTAATTCGTGCAGGGGTGAACCGAGCTTAAGAAACAAGGTGTAGGAGGGGGCGAGAACGAAAATTGAAAGGGTGGGCTTAAACGAGGGACGAAGGGTATTTTCTGGTTGATTATTCTATTATTTATAACTATTTTTTTACTTATAGGCTAGTTTCCTTCCTATATTTTCATAAAAAAACAAAAAAAATGCTGGGTAATTTACATTTTTCGGTAGAAAAAAATGCCCGCACGAAGGCCATTCCTCTTAAATTACAAGCTCGCTATCGCTCGCCAGGAAATAATCAACACCTTAATGGTACGAAAGGTCTTAAAATTGCCAAAGACGCAAGGGGGAAGAGCTTGTTGATTGAAAAGAGAGAGTGGGGGAGGGAGACAAGTGAACGTTAAGAAAACGAGGTGTAGGAGAGGGAGAGAGCGAAAATTGAAAAGGTGGGTTTAAACAAGGGAGGAAGGGAGGGAAATCAATGTGTGAAGAAGAGAAAGGAGTGAAGAGCAAAACAATTCTCGTAATATCTCTGGATTTATTTTATTGTATTGTATTTTTATTTATTTTTTTGTTAACTTGTGTCGGCGACTAGTCTGAAGGTAGATTATATTAGGCGGTTTACTTCTGATGAAACGCCAATTTTGAAGCTGCCAGAAAACATTTGACGAAAAACCGCTCGTGTGACACCGCCTAAAGAGTGGTGGTAGGAGAAGGAGGAGGAGGAGGAGTGGGAGTGGAGAGAGGAAACGGATTGAACAATAACTTTCAGGGAAAGTTTTGCTTTTTGCTGGACCCCCTTCTCCCTCAGGTTAAGCCCCATTAGTTTTCAGATATTAAGACGTTTGCCAATTAGTTTGATTTTGTGATTTTTCGCCACATTTCGTTGCCAAAATTAAGACCTTTTGTGCCATTTAAGGCGTCGGTTTTTTTACTGGCCAGAGATAGCGATCCTGTAGCTTAGGAGGAACCAGCGGGATAATGTTCTACAGAAAACTGAACAAATTTATCCCGAAGGGGAGATCCTGTTTCTTTAGCCTATGTATATAATTTGTTTTGATAGATATATATATATATATATATATATATATCTAAGATTTATGGAGGTCTACAGAGTAAACTAAACATGTAAATAGTGAATAAATAAATAAGTCTCACCTTAAAGAATGCCATGAAGGAGATAGGAATCATAATTACTTCAAAGGCGAGAAGAAAGGGGAGAATACTGAAGGAGAGGGGAAGCAACTAGAGAAAGGATGATGAGCAGAGAGAGAGAGAGAGGTGAAAGGATAAGAGAGAGAGACAGGAGAACGACAAGTACAACACAAAATCAAGAGACAGAGAGAGAGATTGGAGATTAAACAAATGTGAGAGGGAGAGACATCAGTTTATAGATCACATATCAATGTTTATAGGGAGCATTTAATTTTAGGAGCATATCAATAGTTTTATAAAGAGGAAATCCATGGAAACGTAGCCTACACCTTACTTCTTTGTCAACTACACTTGGTTTCATTTCATCTGACGGTAAATTGAATCCCGTACCAACTAATTTATCGACAACTAACAGGTAAATAAGAAACTACCATGTTTCTGCTTCATATTAGTGCCAAGTTTTCATAATTAACTAAAGCTTTCACTACAAAACCAAGCTGAAGACCGCAATTTGCCGTCAGCTGAAAAGAAACAGAGCATAGAGGGGCACTTGGTAGAGCGCGTACCACCACTCAAGGTCAAGAGTTTTGTTATTCTCTAGATCTTGCCTCCATCTACGCTGGCGGAGATAAGCTTGCTACCGATTACCTCCAATATTGAATACCTTTATACTTGGCGCATATCCTATCTTCCCTCCAAACTTCGTGAACATCGGGACATCACTTTTTGAGACACCCTCTTTACAGGCAAACAGACACACGGAGGCAAAAAATTATCTTCATTATAAAATCGTTCGCGGACTTCAAGGGACAACGGCTCTGAACCACCTACTAGTCCTCGCTTACTGAGGAGGAAAGGTGGTTACCAGATACATCGTTCATGTTTATTTGTGCGCGCGCACACACACACACACACACACACACACACACACACACACACACACACATTCAAACATCTGCATAAAACTTAAGCCGCAACATATTCATAGAATCGCTTCAAAATCTCTACCACTGAAGTGGATGTTATTGAGCTGGTGAGTAATGAGCACAAAGGGGAAAAACAAAGTGAAACGATAGGGGAGAGAGAGAGAAATTATGACCGGAAGTAGCTAGTAAGTATACCATAAGTAATTGGGTGAGGAAATGATCAAGGCAATAAGTAAGGTACCGGTAATCATGTAAAGTCTATAACAAATAAGTATCTTATAAGGTAAGTGCCCAGCTAGTAAAGAAGGCAGGGTTAGCAAATATATGCATAGCATTCCGCTACTCATCCTCAAAAAGTCGATACATAGTAAATAATGCAGAACATGGCTAGAATAATGTCACAATCTCTATATCACCCAACAAATGGCTCACATCTTCAGAATACCTCTAGAATTCATGCCGCTAAGTGTAGGCTAAAGGTTTACCGCTAGGTCGAAATAAAAATACCTCTAGATCTAGCGAGAAAGTAGCTAAACAACACTGATTAGGATGGGAGGCGGTAGAGATATCAGAAACACAAGCAACATATTCGACAGGCCTTACACAGATAATAAACTTGCTGAACAATTATTTAAACGAAACAGAAAATAACTAAAGCAAATTATTCAAAGACTGGCTAAAAAAGGCAAAAGAAAACAAAACAAAGATAAATAACTAACTTAACCCTTTCATGCACCGGGGGTTGCCGTTTAGTATTCAGATATAGAATTATCTGAATCTCATAATTACCTCTCCAAAAAATAGTATTCTGCCCACACCTCACTAAAAACTGCAGAGGTTGGAGTAACTAAACTAAAGATTTCTAAACAACCCTGATGGTCACAAAGGTTTAGCCTAATCACATAACAAATAGTGTGTATGTGTGTGTGTAATGGGGGGGGGGGCTTTTATAGAGTCACCTCCCCGAATAATCATCAGACCAGGAGCTAAGAAATTTATTAGAAAATCAAATTTAGTCAAGTGAAACGTGCCGGCACGGCTTGTTTGCAAATGAGAACATACAATATATATATATATATATAATTCTATATATATACCGGTATATATATTATTTATTTAAGTGATGCAGACAAAAGACAGAACTGCCTGTAGCGAGTGCCTCCCCCAGAATTGAAAGTGACAAATCCAAAATCAAGGGACGTTCGAGCCCAAAATATAACTGGACACAGCTGGACGTTTGAGGCAATTTTAAGTCATAGGAGGATGGGAAAAAGACTGATTACAGGAGAGAGGTTCCAGACGCCTCAGTTGTTGAAATATAGAAGACAGGCGGAGACTAACGTTTCACGTCATGGGGTCTTGGAAAGTTGCACAAGAGTAGGGGTGAGATTGTGTTGCAAGACGGGTATCCCACGTACCCTACATAGAGGATGTTGGTAAACACTGGGGAGAGCCTCCTGAGCAGCACTGATTATTGTAGTAGCGATAGGAATCGCGAGAGATTGCAACATTGCGGCGAAGAGATGATGCAGAGAGTCTAGGATGTTGCGAACCGGGAGTTAGTTAATGATACGGAAAAGGCCTCTTCCTTTGCGACTTTGTCGAGGAGTGCGGTGGTGAGAAGGAACCTCCCATCACATGTGAACACTCGAACCAATACTCAATACAAGGGCGCACTGTACTCTGTACAGCGCAACGAAGCTGCGGCAGGGTGTTGTGTGTGTGTGTGTATGTATGTATGTATGTATGTATGTATGTATGTATGTATGTATGTATATATATATATATGTGTGTAAATCGCATATTTAAAATTAAATAGGCCTATACATAGACTACAGTAGATCTGGACTTGACACAAAAATGGAACTTTGCAGTAAGGGACCCAAGATCGGAGAACAAACCCCCAATTTCAAACCTCGAAACACCGAAAATATTAAAAAAATTGCGGTTTCGAGGTTAAAACTTGTGGGTTCGTTTTCCCATTTTGGGTCCTGCAAAGTTCTATTTTCGTGTCCAGTCCAGATCTACTGTAGTCTATGGCCTAGACAAGGACGAAAATAGAAAAACCCAGAACAAATCTAAAAGCCAGAAAGATATGTAAGAGGTTAGAGAAAGCGAACAGAATACCGGAAATACGGGATGAACGAATAAATAGGGAATAAGGAGGGGGAAAACGAATCAAACCAAAGAGAAGGGCCGACAAAAGCTATACATATGCTGAGAAGAACGAGGTGCACGGGATATCGGTACTAGAATAAAGGTAAATAGGGCGGGACTACGGAAAGGAGAAAGAACACAAATAAAATAATAATAAGGGTAGATACATGTAATGGTAATCAGTAATGGCAGTAATAATAAAAGTAATACAAAATATCGTTAGGGTACATAAAACATTTAATAATAATAATATAATGTGCAAAACCTAATACTATGAATATAGCCTAGTTTTCTCTCACATAACCAAAAAAAACATATCTCAATAATAATAAACACGTAGTCATATAATTTATTGTATATAATTATACAGTATATATATTGTTCAGGTATGCTTAAGACTTAATTAGTTTTGATTCTTTAGATAGGCCTATGGTAAAATTGCCGTTTCGATGCCGCAGCCTAGCGTATTTTAGTGGTGCAATTTGTTTCCTATGATATTTGATGTAATTAAAATTAAAAACAATTTTTATATTCATTCCCTTTGGAAACTTTCCTAACTTATGGACCACAAGAAATTAACGAAACATTAACCTACACACTTAACCCCTCCAGCACCATGACGCTTATGGACCACAAGATATTAACTAATCATTAACCTACACACTTAACCCCTCCAGCACCATGACGCTTTTCTTCCTTTGATTCTGGCTAAAATTTGAAGATGTTGTGCAGTTTAGGAAGGGCATATGTTACTAAGAGTTTATGGAGGTCGTATTAACCCATTTGAGTTGTAGAGGTAGATTACAAACTAAAGAAAATGGTTTAATGTATTCGATACAGACTCAAATGGAAGTGTAGGTATATTATGGGTCATGACTATACACACGCAGAACATTGGATTGTCTCGCTTGGGTTGGATAAATTCAAACAGGTGTGCAGGTATTATGGCTCCTGACTGTACATACACACCTTGTAGCAGAAGCTAGGGACCACGTGGCGCTTGGAGCTTCCTGCCGCTTCCCCACCTCCCATCCTCTGTCGCTTCACACCACAGGCTACCATATTACTTCCCGCGAAATAAAACACTTCACTATTACATTAATACTTTCAGCAAACCGTATACTGTCCGTGTTGCCTGGGACACGGTTCTTATGTCCGTATGTCCGCGAAGTCCGTAGGAAATCCGCCCTTGACCGCGATCGAAGCAGCCTACCCCGTTCCAAGGCCGCAGGCAGACTGAACTGAAGTGAAGTCTGAACATGAGCGACGCGGCGCGCGTCTGAGCGAGAATCGAGATCAGTCTTGCCAATTTACCTACTTTCACACTAGATCTACTGTAGAAGTATTTACTTCAACCTATAAGCAAATTTCTACATCTAGGCTAGCGATACACTGAAGATTTGAGCCATTGTCGATCAATATTGTAGAAACTGTGGCAATATTCTAGCGATTTTCGGCATTTATTTACTATCTAACGGACTATTGGTAGCCCTGATCGAGATCGGCGGGACCATAGCTGGTACGACCTTGAATGTTTTAAGTGTAAGCATAATACTGTATATTATTCGGTGCCGTTAACTTTGTTATATGTAGAAACGAAGGAAATGTAGCGGGTGGGAAACTAAGCGAATACTCCCACGTGGAAACAAGTGCATGGGAGGGAAGGGAGGAGGAGGAGAGAGAGAGAGAAAGGGAGGAAGGGTGTGAGACAAAGGAAACAAGGAAGGGGGGACAGAAGGGACGGGATGAAAGAAGGGGTATAGAAGGAAAAGGATGACAGGAGATAAGAACAGAGGAATACACAGAAGAATCTATAGAAAACGGTAGTCTACAGAAAGCCGCTTGGCCCACACGAAGCAGATCTCGCTCCGAAAAAGTGAACAGATATATTGGATGAGAGATGGAGGGATGGGGGATAGAAGGAAGTATAGGTGGTAGGAAAGGAGGATGAAAGCGTAAGGGAGGCAAAAGCAGAGGGAGAAAGGGGGCTTACCAACAACCCACGAAATCTGAACGAGAATAAAACACGAAGCACGAAACAATGATAGTTTGAAGCACATAGTTTGCAGTGCCGGTTTGTTTGTTTGTTCACTTTCTTTGGCCATCTTTGTAAACGAGATAAATGTTAACCCTTTCAAGATACGATGGCGCATATATGTTTCTGTTTCCTGGCTATTATTAGACGATTTTATTCAGATTAGGAAGGGTATATGGAAGTCAGGGGTTAATTGAGATAGCCTTTACCCTTTTATTTTATTTATGAATTTATTTATTTATTTTATTCAATTTAATTTTATTTTGTTTGTCTATATTGGTCGGTTCCTGTTTTGGTTTGTTTGTTTAGCAAGTTTTACATTTGACTTCCCACCTATCCTTCCTAAGCTGTATAAAATATTTTAATGATAGCCAGAATAAACTGTCTGAACGCGGCGTAATGGTCAAGGGGTTTAAGGGGATAATGGTTGTTATTTCTGTTCTATTTATTCAGTTATTCATATATTTTTTTAGTTTCCTCCCTAGACCTCCATCAAGCTTAAAAAAACACACCCTAGACCCTGCTTCAGATACATTTGTACATTTTTCGGTAGAACAATTTCCCGGCCGAGTTAAGATTACAGGCTCGCTATCGCTCGCCAGGAAAAAAATAGACACCTGAATGGCACGAATGGTCTTAAAATTGACAACAAAATGGGGCAAAAGGTGATAAAATCGTCAAAATAATGGGCAGAACGCCTTAAAATCTCAAAACTAATGAGGCTAAACACGAGGGAGAAAGTGGTCCAGAAACCTGGCCCATCCCCCCTTAAACTGTTAACCCATTCAGTACCGGTGACTTCATTTTCATCTTATTCTGGCAACTGTTAGACCATATTATTCAGCTTAAGAAGGATCCTTGGCAGCTAAAGGGATTAATCGAGACAACTTGTAGTCTTTTGATTGTTAGAGGTCCTTCCCAAGCTGAATAAAATCATCTAATAGTTACCAGAATATAACGAAAAGGACGTCACCGGTACCGAATGAGTTAAAAAGGACGTCACCGGTACCGAATGAGTTAAAAAGGACGTCACCGGTACCGAATGAGTTAAAAAGGACGTCACCGGTACCGAATGAGTTAAAAAGGACGTCACCGGTACCGAATGAGTTAAAAAGGACGTCACCGGTACCGAATGAGTTAAAAAGGACGTCACCGGTACCGAATGAGTTAAAAAGGACGTCACCGGTACCGAATGAGTTAAAAAGGACGTCCCCGGTACCGAATGAGTTAAAAAGGACGCCACCGGTACCGAATGAGTTAAAAAGGACGTCACCGGTACCGAATGAGTTAAAAAGGACGCCACCGGTACCGAATGAGTTAAAAAGGACGTCACCGGTAACGAATGAGTTAAAAAGGACGTCACCGGTACCGAATGAGTTAAAAAGGACGTCACCGGTAACGAATGAGTTAAAAAGGACGTCACCGGTAACGAATGGGTTAAAAAGGACGTCACCGGTACCGAATGAGTTAAAAAGGACGTCACCGGTACCGAATGAGTTAAAAAGTATGGCGAGAAATTAACCCCTTCTGTAGAGGCGACGCCTTTTAAAAGTTTATTCTAGTTATATTTAGAGGATTATGAGAAGTTTACGAAAAATCTGTGGTAATAAAAATGGTTAACCCCTTCCATAACGGCGACGTCTTTTCGATTTCATTCTAGATATATTTAGGCAATTGTGTGCAGTTTAAGAAGAATCTGTGGTAGTAAAAATGGTTAAGTGAGATAGTTCGAAGCCTTTTAGTTACTGGAGGACTTTTTTTTAACTAAATAAAGTCGCCTAATAGTAGCCAGGATAAAGTTAAAAGGACGGCAGCGGCACTGGAAGGGTTAATGTTGCGAAAAGTGGATAAGCAAGACAAAAATAACAGGAAACTACAGCAGCCTTTAAGTTGAAGCCACTGCCTGGGTAGAGGGATAGGGAAGACGAATGTGTATGACCCCGATACAGTGTTCCAATGGGTTTAATTGTTTTTGTGAATTTCGAGATTTGAATTGTTTTTCATTCCCATAGACCCCAACGCACGCAAAACAAATAAATAAATAAACTAAAATAAAAATTAAATAAAAAAAAAAGGTAACCATAAACCCCCTTCAAGCTAAATGTGTACATTTTTCGGTAGAAATACTGCAGGCTCGCTATCAATCACTCTTTCAAGTATGGGGGAGGCACTCGCTATAGGCAGTTTTGCCTTTTGCCTCCCTCAATTACATAGAAAAAATAATCACCAGGTAAAAACATCGACAATACAACGAGGAAAATGTCTTCAAATCATCAAAGTAATAGTCATGAAAAAATCCCCCCCCACCTCGGCATTACATACAGTAAAGCCGTTCCCACGCGCCAATAACGGATGGTATTAACATTGATTATAATATCCAGACTCCGGGAATATTTTAGACTAATTAAAGCCCGGCCAGAATCGGATAGGGCCCGAGGCTTGAATTGGGTAGTGATTTTTTTTTTTTTTTATTAAAGAGACAATGAACGGAGGAAGGAAAAACACAGATAAAACAAAAAGGTCCATGTGCCTAAAGGCATCCTCCATTCATAAAATGTTTGTAACAACTGGATATAAACATTTGTAGATTGTAAGTTTGTGGAAAGCAATTCGAGGGAAGTGAATTCCAAAGAGTAGTAGCTCTGGGGATAAATGAATTCTGATAAGCAGAAGTTCTGCATTGTGGAGGAGAAAGTGTAAATTCATGGGCGCTCTCAGCTGCCCTAGTTCTACGGGGAAAGATGTGGAGAGGCGGCACAATTGAAGCAAGTTCCTCGGAACAATTGCTGTGAAAATATCTGTAGAATAATGCAAGGGATGCAACGTTTCTTCGTATGGATAATGTAGGAAGGTCCTGTGTGATTGCAGGGTTATTGATTAATCTAATAGCTTTATTTAGGATTTTGTCCAACTGCCTCAATGCAACCACTCCACTTCCACCCCACAGAGGTGAACAGTAATCCATCTGAGAACGCACATGACTTTTATATATCACGGCCAACTGCTCGTCAGTGAAGAATTCTCGAACTCTGTACAAGAGTCCCAGTTTTTTAGAGACATTCTTAGCAATGCTTCTAACATAATGTGTCCAGCTCAAGTTAGTAGTTAATGTTACACCGAGAATGGCAGTACTAGGGGAAGTGGGAATATTTACATCATTAAAAAATATATGGGAGTCAGTGAGATTCTGTCGGTTAGAAAATTGAATGTACTTGGTTTTCTGTGCATTAAAGGAAACTAGATTCTTTTGTCCCCATCCATTAATTCTAGAAAGGTCCTGGTTCAGAGAAATTGCAGTGTTTATTTTTGAATTTATAAGATCGGGTTGGGTGAAAGAATTGGTAAATGTGAAGGAACTGTGGAGTGTTGAGTCATCTGCGTAGGAATGTATTGGATTATGAGTGGTAGATATGAGATCATTGATATATGAGGATTGGGGCCAAAACTGATCCCTGGGGAACACCAGCATTTATTGAGTGAAATTGAGAATAAAGGCCATCTACCATTACACGTATTTTTCTGTTATGAAGATAAGAAGAAATTAGTGGAATTAATGATGCAAGGCCGTAGTGTGACATCTTCGACAATAAGGATTGATGCCAGACTATCAAATGCATCATCATTCACAGCTGCAAATAATAAATAGGGAAAATTCGCGTTCTCTCTGTATCTGAGTATCCGTTTGCTCATCTGTCTGTCTCTGTCTCACACACTTACTCTCTCTCTCTCTCTGGGGGGTGGGGGGGGGGGTAAAACTACTACTACTACTACCCCAATCACCACTGCTATCATAACTACTACCACCACTGCTACCACCATCACCATACTGTCACCATCACCATCATCACTACGACCACCCCAATCACAGATACACCAGTCACCATCATCACTACGGGAGCACAGAGAGAGAGAGAAAGAGAGAGAGAGAGTCAGGCCCACGTTAGCGTATAATGATTACCATTGTAATTATATTCGGAGGAATATTTTGATTGATTATAAAATACCTGGCGACATTTGAATAATTGTAATTAGATGGTGAAATTGAGATGGTGTAAATACAGTACAAATATATATATATATATATATATATATATATATATATATATATATATATATATATATATATAGTATGTGGTGAGTGTCTATGTGTATGTGTTAAGTATGTGTGTGTCCTCGTATATGTATGTGTTTTTTTTTTTTTTTTTTTTTCTCTATATTCCAACTTACTTCCTCTCGGGCATAGGCTGAGAGCCTTAACATTCACCGCTTTACAATGAACAGTGAAGCCCGTGAGGTCTTGTTCCAGTCTAGGGAGTGAGACATGTGAAGCACGTGTGTCTGTGTGTATGTACGTTTGTCTACCTGTACACATACACGCCCCCATGAAAACCAACACAAAAACTAACAATGCTCCCTTCACATATTTCTCCAGCTAGTGAGAAACCAACAACAATCTCTCTCTCTCTCTCTCTCTCTCACAGAGGTTTGGCGATTATATAATATATATATATATATATATATATATATATATGGGGTATAAATGAAGGCTTATTCTTCAATGCATTAATATATATTTTGTTTGCATCAAAATGAGAGCATATACCGGTACTTGGTAACAAAATAAATACAAATACTATTTTCTACGCTACAATGATATCAAATGAACATACGCATCTCATTTAAACAGTTCTAATGACATAAAATAATTAGCCAAAAACCAATATATATATATATATATATATATATATATATATATATATATAACTGTCTTCCTAGCGCAATGGATAAATGCACTGAATTTCGGTGTGAGCATCCTAGGTTCGAATCCCTGGACTACCACATGTATTTGTTGATTTCATTAATTGAGTTTAGGAGTAAAGTCGGTTGGTGGAGGTAACATATATATATATATATATATATATATTCAGTACAGTAGATATACCGTATTATACGTATTTCATTTAAACAGCTCCGATGACAAAACAAAAAATATCCATAAACCAGTATAAGCCATATTAAAAAAATAAATAAATAATAATAACAAAATTATAATCCACCTACGTAACAATATACTCGCTGGATACGTCGGACGCAAACATATTATACGCAATTAAGTTAATGAGAGACTCGCTTGTTACTGATTAATTAAAGAAAAATGGTAGATCTATTCGGTATTGCTATGAAAGAAAGAATGTTATGCCGGATAAATAATTGAAGGGAAATATTAGCTCTGTTCCGCTTATAACTAAACAAAATGTAACTTCCGTTGAATTAATAATGAATGGAAAATTAGCTTCATTCCGTGTAATAATTAATTTAAAATATTACCTCAGTTCCGCCTAATACTTAAAGCGAATTATCAGTTCTATTCTGCCTATAACTAAAGACAAATTTAGTTTAATTCCGTGCATTTATTAATTGTAAATATCAGCTTTACTTCGTGTAATAATTAATTAAAGTAATAGCTCTATTCCATATTATAATTTTTGCAAAACAGGGCTACAGGAAAAAACCTTTGAACTTACGGGGAGATTTGTGTAAGCGCCCTTCTTCGTGTCATCTAGGTGTCGATTAACTACTCCAGCAGAACTCCCAACAACATGCCACTATACTCAAACTAAAATCGCCCGTAAACAAAACTACTTCCAACCAGGCAATAATCCCTCAAAATCCCTAGCCAAGAAAACCCCAAGAGAACAGGATTAACACGATGAACGTAAACAAAAAGACCCCCCCCCAAAAAAAAAAAAAATAATAAAAAAAAAAAAAAAAAAAATATTTAAAAAAATAATAAAATAAATAAATATATAAAAAAAAAAAAAAAAAAAAAAATCAGCTCTCTACTACAACAATAATTTTTTTTTTTCATTTTTTTTTATATGTAGCCTATTTGTTTTTCGTGTTTCTTTTCTTTTTCCATGTGTTAACATTTCAATTACAGTTTGAGCGCCCACAATGGAGCTCTGGACTCGAGATGCTAACGACCGACCAAGGTGTTAGTAGTTTTGGTGGGTTAACAAAAAAAAAAAAAAAAAAAAGTGGGGGCAGATAAGGAAGAAAGATTATTTTCTTCCTCTTCACCTTTTCAATACCTCTTCTAATCCTTCATCTTCCTTATCCTCCTAATCCTTTTTCTCATCCCATACTACTACTACTACTACTACTATTAATAATAATAATAATAATAATCTTAAATCATGCCTATACTCTCATTTCACCTTACACCTTCTCCCTCTCCCCCCCCCCCCCCCCAAACCCACTCACCCGGTATTTCTCCCCTACTTCAACAACAAATTCCGAAGAGGGAGGAGGGGGTTCAAAGGTTCAGAGCTTCGATACTCCACGCTCACGTGTGAATCTGCTTGACCTGGGTTTGATCCCAGCCCAGGCGGACATTTAGTGTGTGTTGTAGTACGTCCTAGCATGTTTCACATGTTTGCACCCAAGCGGGGGACACTTCGACGACGTATACAGACCAATAAAACACATAACAAAGCCACTCCAACAGCTTCCTCTCTCTCCAACACCCTTTCTCCCCTCTCTACACTCGTCAGAAAAATAGGAAAAGTAGAATGTAGATACGAGGTGCCGTTGTAAAGGCTTATCCCTCAATACCTGAACCTGAACCTGAACTCCAGCCTCCTTCAAACCCGAACCCTTCTTTTGACACTCGAAGCTCCGCCGCCCGAGATTTATTTACGACACGTGAGGGAAGGAGGAGGAGGAGAAAGAGGAATACAAAGGAATACAAATGAGAACAAACTGCAACAGACCTATTGGTCCTTACGGGGCAGTTTGGATATCTAAAACTACTAATCTATTGACTACGAGGTAGAGAAAAGGATTGCAAAGAAGAAAGCTCCTCCCCACCCACCACTCCCTCCAGCTAATACTGGCATGGAAACAGTTGAACAAATACCATGTAGTATGTAAACACTGACACGGAAATTCGTATAGAACAGGGAGAAAATGAAGTTGATTTGTAATCTAAGCTAACTCTAATACTACCATTCTGAAAGGGAATTTGATGTATGAATAGCAATATACATTGGGGTATGCGTTGACACTTTGTTGCGCGTTATTCTGAAAGAAACTGTTAATTGGGGGTTATTTCCTAAGTGTTTATCCAGATGGTTCTTGAATGTTTCGACAGTATACAGTTTACAATGTTCGAGGGTAGTCTTTTCCAATTATTCACAACACGGTTGAAGAAGAAATGCTTCGCCTCGTGAGGAGGAGGAGGAGGAGAAGGAGAAAGAGGAGGAGGAGGAAGAAGGGCAAACGACAAAAATAGAATGACACATAATAACGTAGAATAAAGAAGTGCTCGCCAGGAAAAAATCGATACCTAAACGTCACGAAAGGTCTTAATATTGACAAATAAATGGGGTGAACAGTTTGCAAATTGCCAAACTAATGGAACGAACGTCTTAAAATCTCAAAACTAATGGGGATACACATGAGGGAGCAGTGGGTCCAGAAAACCGGCCTATCCCCCCATTTAAGTGACAAAGACGTCCTCATTCTCACAAAAGGGGTAAATTAGGCCGTTAACCCCTTCTGTATCGGCGACGATGTTATGAAGCTTAGGAAGGATGTTTAGTAGCTAAACGGATCAATTGAGAGAGTCTGTAGCCGTTTAATGGGTCGACGTCCTTCCTAACCTGAATAAAATCGTTTAATGGTTGCCAGAATATAATTAAAAGGACGTCACAGGTACTGGATGGGTCATTTTGTGGACTCGCATTATAAACCCATTCAGTGCCAGTGACGTCCTTTTCATTCTATTCTGGCAACTATTAGACGATTTTATTCAGTTTAAAAAGGGCCTTCAGCAATTAAAAGGCTTCTAACTATCTCACTGAACCCTTTTTCATACCACACATCCTTCTTAGCTGCACACAATCGTCTAAATATAGCAAAAATGAAATGACAAAAGGCGTCGCCGGTACAGGAGGGGTTAACCAGTTTGGGTCACAAGGACACAACTAAAAAAATAAAATCCAACATCCCAAATAAGATGAAAGGCATCTCCCCCCCCCCCCCCCCCAGCCAAAAATACTTCCCAGTTCCATGATCCGATGAGCGACCCACACACACACATACACACTCACGGGGATCAAATGGCCTCTCCAACCTGCACAAGGAAAATTGGTAAAGGAGGAGGAGGAAGAGGGAGATGAAGAGGAGTAGGAAGGTGGAGGAAAGAAGAGCTGGTGATGAGGAGGAGGAGGGTGGAGGAATGAAGAGCTGATGATGAGGAGGAGGGTGGAGGAATGGAGAGCTGATGAGGAGGAGGAGGGTGGAGGAATGGAGAGCTGATGAGGAGGAGGAATGGAAAGCTGATGAGGAGGAGGAGGGTGGAGGAATGGAGATCTGATGATGAGGAGGGTGGAGTACAAAGGAAATCAAGCAACAACAGATCTAGTGACCCTTCTAGGCTGCTTGTCCTCCAAAACACTGAGGATCAAGTGTCCAAACAGTGGTTTAGAGTGGGTAAGGTAACATTGGAAAGGGAATTACTGCCCTGGAACTAATGTCCGTGGCAGGATTAGGAAGTTAGTAGGGGACAGATGGGTTAGTAACTGAGGGGGGGATAAAATAAAGTTATTCATTTACAAACGCAGTAAGTCGGGGGTTTGATGCGAGATATTTGTCTAAGCGGAGTTTAAATTAATCAAAGGTGCTGCAGTCTATAACGTTTCGGGGAAGCCCATTCCACAAGTTGACAACTCGATTGAAGAAGAAATTCTTAGATTTGTGTGAGTTAAAAGATTTACCAATAATTTTGCAACCGTTTCCCCGCGTGTAATTAGATTGGTCGATAGTGAAGTACTTACTACAGTTCATATTGTCGATGCCTTTGATGATTTTGAACACTTGAATTAAGTCACCTCTTAATCTGCGCTGGGTTAAAGGAAATAGATTTAATTCTCTAAGACGCTCTTCGTATGGTTTGTTCTTTATGCTAGGTATCATTTTGGTAACTCTACGTTGAACTCGTTCTAGCTTGTTTATATCTTTTTGGTAATAAGGGCACCAGGATTGAACGCAGTATTCCAGAAGAGGGCGGACTAAGGAATTGTAAAGGGTTAGGATAACTTCTTTGGATTTATGCTCAAATGACCTGCCTATAAAGCCAATTATTTTGTTTGCCTTCTTAACAACTTCTGAACATTGTTGACTCGGTTTTAGGTTACTCGATATTGTTACTTCCAGATCGGTTTCTCTGTTTACATTCTTAAGCTGAGTGCCATTCATCGAATAGTTTGCTTTCTCATTTAGGTATCCGATATGTAGTAATTTACATTTATCCGCATTGAAACTCATTTGCCAAATTTGGGCCCAACATGACAATTTATCTAGATTGTGTTGCATATCGTCAACTTGTTCTTTTGAGAGTACGCTATTTGCAATTTTTGTATCGTCAGCAAATTTTGATATTGTACAGGTGAGACCCTCATCTATGTCGTTGATGTATATTAGAAAGAGAATTGGTCCTAGTACCGATCCCTGGGGTACCCCACTACTTACATTGGTCCATTTAGATGCCTTACCGTTTATGACTACTCTTTGCTTTCTGTCGCTGAGCCAATTTCTATCCATTTCAACACACCGTCTTGTATTCCATGCGCTTTTAGTTTTAGCAGTAAACGTGGGGAATTTTGTCAAAGGCCTTTTGAAAATCAAGGTATATAATATCTACAGCTTTACTCTCATCGTAGAGGTTGAGGAAATCGTGGAAGAAGTCTAAGAGGTTTGTTAAACAGGAATGTTTTTTACGAAAGCCGTGTTGAGTATCTTTAAGTAAGTTATTTGCCTCTAAGTGATTTACAAATCTGTCTCTTATGACCGTTTCTAGCATTTTACATACAATTGAGGTTAAGCTAATTGGACGATAGTTACTGGGTAGGGATTTGCTGCCTTTTTTTAATATCGGTGTTACGTTGGCTAGCTTCCACTGATCAGGCATAGTCCCAGACTGCAAGGATTCATTGAATAGCAATGTCAGTGGTTTGGAGAGCTCATCCTTACCTTCCTTTAGAACTCTAGGCGAGATTGTATCAGGTCCAGGCGTTTTATTTACCTTGAGTTTATCTAAACAATTCAATACTTCTCTCTCTGTAATGGTGATATGGCTTAGAACATCTGAATTATCAATCTGAATCGGCGATAGTGTAGGGATATCACTGAGGTCTTCGGTTGTAAAAACTGATGCAAAGAAGGTATTGAGGGCATTACTCATTTGTACTTCGTCTTTGGTGTATTCTCCATTTTCATCGACTAACTGTCCAACAGTTGAAGTAACTACTTTTTTCTTTCTTATATAACTATAGAATTCTTTCGGGTTTGTTTTACTTTGATTCGCAACATGTAACTCCAGGGTCTTTTTACTTTGCTTAATTAACTTTTTGGCTTTGCGTCGTAGCTCTACAAATTTCACCCGTTCTTCGTCATTTTGTGAGGATTTTAATCTATCATTAGCAAATTTTTTAGCAAGCAGACAGTCTGAAATATCTTTATTCCACCATTTGGGCTTATCATTATGGCCTGGACACCGTATTTTCGATGGTATGCAGTCTTGCACTGCCTTAAGGTAAGTGGTTGTGAAACACACCCAAGCTGTATTTATTGTGTTATTGTTAGTCAGAAAGCTCCAGTCAGTTTCTTTAAGCTTTGATTTAAGTTTATGAAAATTTGCTTTCTTGAAATTAGGGACTTAATCAATGCTGCTATTTGATTTGTTACTAGTAAACTTTAAAGTTAAAGTTATCGTACGATGGTCGCTGTTACTGAATTCATCACCAACATTCAAATTCTCTATTAATTCTTCTTTTGTTGCGAGTACAAGGTCAAGCACATTATTACCACGGGTCGGAGATTGTACAAACTGAAAAAGTGAACTCTCTTGCAAGTTAGCATAGAGGTCGTGTCCAGAGTGTGAAGTAAGAATATCGCCCCATTTAGTCACGGGTAAGTTGAAATCGCCAAGCATTACGGTATCTTGTATGTTAGTTATTTCTGCAATTTGTTCATAAATTTCACTGTCGGTTTGCACTGATTGAGCTGGGGTCTGTATAATAAAGCTAGTGTTATTTTAGTTCCTCGTTTATTATTTAATAGTACGTAAGATATGTCTATATTCGCAATTTGAGGTTTTGATGTTGACCCTTTGGCGCACCTATAGTTTCCAATCAAAGTTTTTCCCACTCCCAAAGTATATCTCAGCTCACTCTGAGCCAGTTATGTGCCCGGCGATAATTTGTTTTTGTTACGTTTTTATCCACCAAAAAATCCTTGTATTTGGATTAATGAGGTACCATCGGCTTCGTTATTGATTGAACTTGAAGATAAGCGAATAAAAACATAGAATAAATACAAAACAACCACATTGGGGCACTCCGAAATAAGAATTGTAAAAAAAAGTAAATACCTTATCTCCAACTCGCGCTAGCTCAAAATTTTGCCCGCAACATTTTTGATTTGCATACATATATGGAAGCAGAATTTAATGAGGATTCCACTGGTAACTTCAGAATTACTATAAACCAAATAGTTACTGAGACACACGAATAAACGTGAAATTATCGAAACACAGACTGAGCTGTACTCTGCTCCCTTCCCAGCCAGCCGTGAGTAAACGGTTAAACTGAGGGAGTTGCCAATTGTACCCATTGAACTAGACGTAATACTTAATATCTATGCCAAATATGACGCGCGTCAGACGAAAACTTAATTTTCGGCGAATATTTTTAAGTTTAATGACTCTTAACGAGTCATCGTGCGCCTAGGAAAAAAATACCTAATGACTCTGAACGAGTCATCGTGCGCCAAAGGGTTAAGACGGGGTTAAGACTTTCCTTTATAAAAAACAGAACTCCTGCTCCATTTCTATTGATCCGACATTTCTCAAACATTGTATAACCAGGAAGCGTATATTCGGCTAAAAAGTCTCTGTCTTCCGTATTGCATCGTTCAGCAGACGACCAAGACGAGCAGCTCCTACTTCATTGAGATGTACACCATCTCCTGAAAACAAAGATTTATCATAGTAAAAATGATCCCACGTGTCGACAAAGCCGATGTCCTCCTCCCTGCAGAGTTTGGCTAGTCGGCGATTTGTACTGGTAGCTATGTTGTAGAATCGGTTTTCTACATCAATCCGGGGAACAATTCCTGAAATTAAGATTCTATTAGATTTTTCCTTGAAGGACCTGATCAGCAGCCGATACTTGCAAATTAGTTCCTCTGACCGCATCCGTTGGACATCGTTAGATCCAACGTGGATGACGTACGTAGTGCTTGCGGGGGCGAGCCTGGAAACCTCTTCCACAGCCGCAACAATGTCGTCCACGCCGCCACCTGGGATACAGAATTGCTTTCTGGTCCTGGTTGCCCTGGCGCAGAACTCGGTTAATTGGCCACGGACCATGGAGTCGCCCACAAGCCGAACTTCTTCCGTTTCCTCTTCCTCGTCAATAGCAAGAATTTTGAAGCGGTTTTGGCATGTTGTCGGGATGACCTTCCTGGTACTGCTACTGGGATGCACATTGTTTCTCACTAACTGAAAGTTGTCCTGGGGGGGAGTGAGAGTAGAGTCATTATTATTTTCTGCAACATCTAAGGTAGCTGCTGGTGTGGGTACCGGTACCGGTACTGTATGCACTGGAATGGCGGTTGACATCGTAGTGGTTTCTTGGGCCGAGGGCACTCCTACGTTGAGTGTGGCAAATTCTTGAAGGGATTCAAGCTTTGTAGTCAGGGCATCGATCTTGCGGTGAGCTGCATTCAATTCATCCGCAATCTTCTCTCGGAGCTGGCAAAATCTACAAATTTGGACATCAGTATCAACAAACATGGTAGGGCCAAATTTACCGGAACAACTCTTGCAGGTTCGTTGCGGCGCCATGACGATGTAATCACAATATGCCTGAAAATCACACAAAATTATGTTAGCAAAATGGTACAATTAAAGCCTGAAAATCACAAAACAAATATGTTAGCTATGTGATACAATTAATTCCTGAAAATCACACAATTATTTTTTTAGCAATATGATAAAATTAATATGTCTGTAAATCACAAAAAAATATGTTAGCAATAGAACACAATTTATGCCTGAAAATAAAACAAAAATTGATGTTAGCAGTATGACACAGTTAAAGCCTGAAAATCATAAATGGACTAGAAATTTGTTACAAAATTGACTAGAAAAAACAAAAAGTGGGAGAGGGTTAATGTAGCCTAGTGAGAAAACTGGAAAACAGTATACAGTACAGTAACAACAAATATTTGTTAGCAATATGGTACAATTAATGCCTGTAAATCACAAAAAGAATATTATGTTAATCACAAAAAGAATATTATGCCTGTAAATCACAAAAAATATGTTAGCAATAGAACACAATTTATGCCTGAAAATAAAACAAAAATTGATGTTAGCAGTATGACACAGTTAAAGCCTGAAAATTGCAAATGGACTAGTAATTTGTTACAAAATTTACTGGGAAAAAAAAAAGTGGGAGAGGGTTAATTTAGCCAAGTGAGAAAACTGGAAAGCAGTATACAGTACAGTAACAACAAATATTGGTTAGCAATATGGTACAATTAATGTCTGTAAATCACAAAAAGAATATGTTAGCAATAGAACACAATTTTATGCCTGAAAATAAAAATAAAATGATGTTAGCAGTATGACATAGTTAGGCTAAAGCCTGTATATTGGTTTATACAGTGGTCGACACAATAATAATAATAATGGAGTTAGTAATATCCCTGGCAAGAGTGTGAGAGGCCTATTAATATGGTGACAAGTATCTGAAATGCGATTAATAAATAGGCTATCAAAAAGTATTACAGTAACTAAATTATTCTAACCCAATATTAAAACTATCTTGACAAATGTTAGTGAGTGCGATTTATATAGATAACCAAGATAAAAAGTTCAATGAAGTACAGTATTGGCTAGACTTTGATATAAAATACAAGAAGAGGGTTTGTTTATGCGTACACAGGTGGCGCTGGTATCGGTGGCGTCTCTACTAACTTGACAAATCGAATTTTGAAAAACAAACGTTTATCAGTCAAAACTACAGTACAATGTCATGCAAGATAACTACTGGGTGGTTTGCTAAGCACTTAACTACAGTGAGGGCTAAAATATCTACAATAAGTGCTAGAACTTTATAATATGAAACAAGCAAGTAGTTTGTTTACTTTAGAGCGTCGGTCGTCACTAACCGGTACAAATGTAAACAAAAGCAGTCTCGATAAACAAACGTTTATTAGTAAAAAACACAGCAAAATTACATGCAAAGCAACTACAGGGCAGTTAAGCTAGAGCTTAGCTACAGCTCATGCAAACAAATAAGGGGATGAGTAATGGAGTACTCAAGTTATGGTAAAATTTAGAGCAGGGAGAGCGAAGTGCTGTTGGCGGGTTGGGCTGTTGGGGGAAGTAGAGGAATGGAGATCTGATGAGGAGGAGGAGGGTGGAGGAATGGAGAGCTGATGTGGAGGAGGAGGGTGGAGGAATGGAGAGCTGATGATGAGGAGGAATGGAGATCTGATGATGAGGAGGAGGGTGGAGGAATGGAGATCTGGAGAGGAGGTGGAGGGTGGAGGAATGAAGGGCTGATGATGAGGAGGAAGAGAAATATGTTACAGGAAAAAGAGTAAAGATAAGATATATTGATGTGATTATACAGTATATATAGCATATATATTGCATATAGTATATATATATACGTATACCGGTACAGTATACTGTATGCATATATATATATATATATATATATATATATATACTGTATAATCACATCAATATATCTTATCTTTACTCTTTTTCCTGTAACATATTTCTGTTCCTCCTCATCATCAGCCCTTCATTCCTCCACCCTCCTCCTCCTCTCCAGCTATATATATATATATATATATATATATATATATATATATATATATATATATATATATATATATACCCGGTATATATATATATATATATATAGAGAGAGAGAAAGGCCTACGCTGAGACATCTCGTAGCTGCACTCACTTTCAGACCCCAATCCTGGGGTTTATCGAGACGAGGCTTCAGACTGCAAGTATTTCTCGTCATGATTGATATAGATTTCAGTAATTCTACAGAAATGCCATAGGCACTATGTATCCTTTCCTACTTCAGCAAGGGAGGGTGGGTGTTTACTAATAGGAGTCCTCACAGTATTCAGCAAGGGAGGGTGGGTGTTTACTAATAGGAGTCCTCACAGTATTCAGCAAGGGAGGGTGGGTGTTTACTTCAGCAAGGGAGGGTGGGTGTTTACTAATAGGAGTCCTCACAGTATTCAGCAAGGGAGGGTGGGTGTTTACTTCAGCAAGGGAGGGTGGGTGTTTACTTCAGCAAGGGAGGGTGGGTGTTTACTAATAGGAGTCCTCACAGTATTCGACATTTTGTTTCATTCACGGCCTGCGGCCGTGACATTTTGCTACAGAAAAATGTACAAACTAATCTCGAAAGGGGGCTTTGGGAGTATAGTTTTATGCGTGTTGGAGGTCTAGGGCGGCAAACAAAATAGATAAATACATTATTATTAATATAAAATAAATGAATACATAAATTAACAAATAAATGAAATACAATAAATAATAATTAAACTAGATTAAAACACTAACCCTGTTATGGCCTCGCTGGTACGGTGGCGCTAATAAGTTATGTCCCAGCTGTCATTACGTTTGGCTTGCGTTGTGCTGTATTAATGTCTGTCAGATGTTGAATAGGGTGGGTAAGTGTAGGAACATGTTTGTATATTTCACTCGATATGAAGACATGAAGCCTTAGATATTGCTGATACCAATTATTGATCAAAACTTACTTGGTGCCGAGACATCACTTATTAGCGCAAATGTACAGTATCTTTACCTATACATATTTTATCTCTATAAAGCCATTCACAGACCGGCTTCGGGGAATTTAATACCCTTGTCATACACTCTCTCGTATAATTATATAGATTAATCCTGTCAATACAATGTCTTTCTTGCTTCTACTCTGGCGTTTTGGGCGATTATATTCGGTTTAGAGGAAGGAATTTAAGGAGTATTACCTACCGTACCATAATAAATACTGATTATCTATATTTTATTAATTTCACCGCAACACCAAACACCTCACATTAAATTAATAAAAGCATATATGTGATCCACCGGGATTCGAACCTGGGCTATCACACATACATTTTTAGACACCTTAACCATTACACCACGAAGACGGTTAAAGGTTTATGCACACGCCTACGACTTATAATCCATTCTCGAATACTGGATATTAATCTAATCATGTTCATATTCCCAACCGCGCTATGGTAGCCCAATGTTTAAGTGAGCGAAAAGAATATTACCATTGGTTCTCTGTACTGTATACTGAATTATAATATCTAAAGTAGGTTTAGTTTGCTCTCTCTCTCTCTCTCTCTCTCTCTCTCTCTCTCTCTCTCTCTCTCTCTCTCTCTCTGCAGACGGCTGTATAATACGAATCTAAGGGAATACCTAAAATCCTCCTTTAAATTACCCCCAGCCTTGCTAATGGTGTATATATCTTGCTGTTGGGCCCGGACGGTAATGAACGGGGATGAATGAGTACAAGCGTAGGGATTAGGGGGGTGGGATGAGGGAATGAGTGCAATCTCGCACACACTTGTCTATCTATCTATACTCACATACAAACTATAGAAACAACATTGTATGATTAAATCATATTATATTATTTATCTATCTTTTTAATTCTTACTATATACTTAATCTATCCATCCATTTGTCTATACTCACACACAGAAGCAACACCTGATACTAGAAGACACGCCACAACATACCTGTAAATATAGAAAAGGTAATTAATTACCACTAAATTATCCCATTACATAATTAATATCACTTTAATAGGATAATTATAAATCGCAATGTTGTAATGCCCTTCCCTTGGGCTTCCCAGGTACCTGATCATACATACATACATACATAGGTTATAGGTTGTACATACATACATACATAGGCTATATATACATACATACATACATACATAGGCTATATATATATATATATATATATATATATATATATACTGGTATATACATATATATATATATATATATATATATATATATATATATATATATATATTTTCAAAAGGAAAAGGAAATAATAGGTAAATTCAATAATGAACAAGATACTTTTTTAGGGGAAAAGATATTAATTCAACAACTCAAGCCGGAACTAAATACTATGAACTGATTCAATTGTTTAGTCAGTTTTCAAATGGTTTAGTTTTAATTGTTTCATATTTGTTTTGTTTAATTTCAAATTCATTAGGAGTATTTCACATTGTACGCCCAGTCAGAATAAATAATTTTCAGATGTTCTTTTGTTTTGTGTTTTTGGGGTTGTCGGTGTTAGTGTTAAATGATCAAATAATGGTCTTCAGTTGTACTCGAGGTGGGCTTGGGGTTGGATCTAGGTGGGTAGGGATTGGTCTTTATTATTTAGTCATATCGCATTAGTTTTCCTTTTATTCATGCGGTACTGGTGTTTGTTAACGAATTAATGTCATTTAGGTATTTTATACCCTTATTTACTTTGTATTTAAACTATTTTACGGGTCCTTCTATTTACGACATTTTATGTATGGTAATTTCATTTTATAGGATCGTGTACTGACCTGATGATGGACGCAGAGTCCGAAATATTGCAATAAATATGAAGATGGGGATCTTCCTTGTTTTGGCTACCCTTTTCCTTTTGAAAATACGTTATCCTGGAGGACAACTCACTGATATCATCATTAAAAAAAAAATATATATATATATATATATACCGTATATATATATATATGGTGAAGTCACAGAGTGTGAGGTGAAGCTGAACGGTCAGGCTATGGAGATCGTCAACTCTTTTAAGTATCTGGGCAGTGTGTTGAGTAAAGATGGGACTATGGATGAAGAGGTGCGGGAGAGGGTACAACAGGGGCAGAGGGTTGTAGGAACGCTAAAAGCAGTAACAAGAAATAGGGTGGTCAGTATGGAAGTGAAGAAGTCCTTGCATGACAGTGTGGTAATCCCGACACTGACTTACGGAAGCGAAGCATGGACGTTGGTTGAGAGACTCAGACCAAGAGTGAGAGCAGTGGAAATGAATTACTTAAGGAGTGCGTGCGGAGTTACATGGAGGGATAGACAGACTAATGAGGAAGTAAGAAGGAGGTGTGGAGGTAGATGTGCTGGAAAGTGTGAAAAGGAACAACTTGAGATGGTTCGGCCATATGGAACGTATGGAAAGCGAGAGAATGGCTAAGAGGGTGTACGAGAGCGAGACGGAGGGACAGAGGGGGAGAGGTAGACCGAATATGAGGTGGAAGGATGGAGTGAGGAACTACATGAACGAAGGCGGTGCTGGTTGGGGGGAGGGGCGTCGACTGACTGGGGACAGAGGTGCATGGGCGCGGTTCGTTCGTGGCCACCCCTTCGGGGATCACGGCGTCAGGCAATAGATAGATAGATATATATACCCCTTCTCCCTCATGTTTAGCCATATTAATTTTGAATGATAATTGTTCGCCCTATTAGTTTGGCTATTTTCAGACTTATCACCCTATGTCTTTGTCTATTTTAAAGACATTTTAAGCCATTTTGAAGTTGAATTTATTCCTGGCAAGCAATAGCGAGCCTGCAATTTAGGAAATGCGTACATGTATGTAGAAGGTTTGTCTTGTGTGTGTGTGGTGTTTTTGTTTTGTTTTGTTTTTTGTTTTTTAAATGGAGATCTAGGGAGGCACTAAATATATAAATAAAACAAATACAAAAATTCCCTCCGAGATAAAACAGTCAAGTAAAAAAAGAGAGCAACATAAGGGTACAATATTAAAATAGAAAGTAAAGGTCACGGCTGGAAACTAACCTGTTGTATATAAAGGACATATTGCGTTGGCTTAAACTTGTATTTTACCAGTTAATTAATGTTGTGTGCTACTTTTAAACAATATCTACTTTTTTATAATATGTGTTTTGCTTGCACTGTGATTATGTTTTTTTTTTGTTTTTTTTTTTGTTTTTTAAGAGACAATGAACGGAGGAAGGAAAAACACAGATAAAACAAAAAGGTCCATGTGCCTAAAGGCATCCTCCATTCATAAATTTTTGTAACAACTGGATTTAAACATTTGTAGATTGTAAGTTTGTGGAAAGCAATTCGAGGGAAGTGAATTCCAAAGAGTAGTAGCTCTGGGGATAAATGAATTCTGATAAGCAGAAGTTCTGCATTGTGGAGGAAAAAGTGTAAATTCATGGGCGCTCTCAGCTGCCCCAGTTCTACGGGAAAGATGTGGAGAGGCGGCACAATTGAAGCAAGTTCCTCGGAACAATTGCTGTGAAAATATCTGTAGAATAATGCAAGGGATGCAACGTTTCTTCGTATGGATAATGTAGGAAGGTCCTGTGTGATTGCAGGGTTATTGATTAATCTAATAGCTTTATTTTGAATTTTGTCCAACTGCCTCAATGCAACCACTCCACTTCCACCCCACAGAGGTGAACAGTAATCCATCTGAGAACGCACATGACTTTTATATATCACGGCCAACTGCTCGTCAGTGAAGAATTCTCGAACTCTGTACAGGAGTCCCAGTTTTTTAGAGGCATTCTTAGCAATGCTTCTAACATAATGTGTCCAGCTCAAGTTAGTAGTTAATGTTACACCGAGAATGTCAATACTAGGGGAAGTGGGAATATTTACATCATTAAAAAATATATGGGAGTCAGTGAGATTCTGTCGGTTAGAAAATTGAATGTACTTGGTTTTCTGTGCATTAAAGGAAACTAGATTCTTTTGTCCCCATCCATTAATTCTAGAAAGGTCCTGGTTCAGAGAAATTGCAGTGTTTATTTTTGAATTTATAAGATCGGGTTGGGTGAAAGAATTGGTAAATGTGAAGGAACTGTGGAGTGTTGAGTCATCTGCGTAGGAATGTATTGGATTAGGAGTGGTAGATATGAGATCATTGATATGAATGAGGAACATAATTGGGGCCAAAACTGATCCCTGGGGAACACCAGCATTTATTGAGTGAAATTGAGAATAAAGGCCATCTACCAATACACATATTTTTCTGTTATGAAGATAAGAAGAAATTAGTGGAACTAATGATGCAAGGCCGTAGTGTGCCATCTTCGACAATAAGGATTGATGCCAGACTCTATCAAATGCCTTTGATATATCCAGTGCTATTGTATGTGTTTCACCATGTTCGTCTGTAGCTTGGTTGATTTGATGCGTAAGAAGGCAAAGCATGTCTGCAGTTGATCGACATCGTCTAAAACCATATTGCCTATCACTGATTAATTTATTATTCTCAAGATGCTTAATTATGTGATTATTTAATATAATTTCAAAGACTTTACCAAGAGTGGAAGTTATAGCTATTGGTCTGTAGTTTGATGGATCTGAAGAGGCACCTTTTTTAGGAACTGGATGGATGTTTGCTTCTTTCCAGGGTACTGGGAAGCATGAGGTATGAGTACACAGACGGAACAATGTTGCCAATACAGGAGCGAGAACCAAGGAGCAATTCTTAAGTACTATTGGAGGAATTTCATCTGGGCCAGGAGCCTTATCTACTGAGAGATTCTGCAAAATAGTTTTGACATGTCTGGTGTGGATCTTAAGTGAGGGAATTTCAGGCGAATTAAAATTAAGTAAAGGGACATCTTGATTTATTTCATCTAAGGTTGAGTTGGTGGAGAAAATATCCGCAAGAAGGTTAGCTTTACCTCGTGGGTCACTTACAAGATTGCCAGTCGGAGATTTTAATGGTGGAATGGATGAAGCAGTAGTGAAGTTGGATTTAAATGAGTTAAGAGTAGACCAAAATATTTTGTTATCATTTGGATTATTTAGAAGTTTATTTGCCTGCTTGTGGAGAAAGTTTGATTTAGTTAGGTTTAATACAGTTTTGGCATGATTTCTGATGTTTCTAAAGTAATTAAAGGCTTCATGTGTTTTTGATCTTGTGTATGCATTGTAGGCTATTGCTTTTTGTTCAGTTACTCTAGCACAATTATGGTCAAACCATTTAGGTGAATTAGATCTTTTACTGTACTTTTGATGAGGAATAAAAGTTTCCATTTCAATTTTTACAAAATCTTGCATGTGGCTCAAGGTGGAGTGTGCATCATTAGAAAAGAAAGAGGTCCAGGGAATATCAATAAAGAAACCTTGAAGACCCTCCCAGTCTGCCCTATCGTAATGCCATTTAGTCACCAACGCAGGTTCAGAGTGGGAAGGTATGGTAGGTGATAGACAGGTGGCCTGTATCAGACAGTGATCAGAAGATCCAAGCGGGGACCTCACTGTAACATCATAATTTTCTGAATTGGTTGTTAAAAATAAGTCCAGTAGGTGGGAATTATGATTAGGATTATCTGGTACACGGGTGGGTTGGTTGACTAGTTGAGTGAGATTTAATGAGTCTGCAAATAGCTCACATTCAAGACCAGCATCATCAGTCCTGGCTGAATGAGTGAGCCATTCAACATTATGGACATTAAAATCACCCAACACAGTGATTTCAGAAGAAGCATTTAAGTTGAGGACACTGAGTTGTGAGGACAGAGAATCAAAAAGACTTTGCTCTGGAGGAGTATTTGGGGAACGGTAGATGCAACATATGTATTTAAATTTACCAGCAGTAATTAATTTGTATATAGAATAATCAAAATAGGGACAATTGAAACTAGTAACCTCCTCCAGGGCAATTTCAGATTTTGCGAAGCAACATACACCTCCTTTAGGTCTGAAATTTTGGAGCAGTTGATAACCTGGAAAATTAAATCTAGACGTGTCAGATGTGGATGTTACTTGAGTCTCTGTCAAAAAAAGGAGAGTAGGGGATTCTGCTTGAAGAAATTGGTGTACAGAATTGATGTTAGAGTGAAGTCCCCTTATATTGCTAAAGAAAAAGCTGCACCGACGAGCAGCTTTGGGACGTTGCAATGCTCTTGACACAGTCGCATGATGACGACCGGGAGGGCCCTGTGTCAATGACCCAACCCTGCCGGGGGTGGATATCCGAGGGACCACCAGGTTTGCTCTTAACAATTGTACTGCCATATTTATTGGGTAAGGTGTATGGTGTTACATGTATGATATGTAGTGGGAAGAGTAGTGTTCTATGGATAGAGGATAGCAATGTAGGGCAATGTCGTGAAGTTGGATGTGTATGTTATATAAAGAGGGTTTTCCTGATACCCCTGATGTGTGAGGCAGAAAGATATGTATCCAGCTACCAAGGCCTGGGAGAGAAAATGGAATTCAGGCTATTCCCTGAGTCTCCCGAAACCTTGGCGGTAGTACTTCCCTGGGCGGGGCTGCCTACCCCTACTACCTACAATTGCTCTTGTGTATATGCATACTTTACTATATGTATATAACTTGAAACAATTTTTGGACAAAATAATAATGTAATCTAGAAGAAACAATATAAAAGATTCACAATACAGTTTGCGAAACAAGCGTTCATGCTTAACAAATCTCCTAGACTTTTATATAATGTCAACAAGCACGATGAAAGTAAAGCAGTTGAATTAGTCTATTTTGACAAAGTTCCCCATAAGCGTCTTCTGATAAAACTAAAGGCTCATGGTGTAAGGGAGTGTGCTCCACTGCAAGGTGTCAAACAGGAGCAAATTTTTTTGAAGAGTTGAATGATTATGAGAAGACATACAGGAAAATTAGCATAAAATAGCATTGTGTTGGCCATTTTATCACTTACTAAAGCATAATATGAACTACAAACCATAATTTTAGCTATACATATACAGTACAATCATATAGACCATAAATAATGGACTCGGCTTTAGTTTGACCCCTGCTCCACTGGATCGAAAACGGGCTAACTGGGCGAATGCAACGAGTAGTAATAAACGGTCAATCATCCACAATAGCTTTGACAAATATCTCGCCCTTAACCTCCCGACTGATTGCGTTTACAGATGAATAACATAACGTAAATGAAACAAACGAGCTCATGCCTCACTTAATGGAATAACTATAGTAAGCTAGTTCTATTATCTTATTGTTCGTACTATGTTAGTTTTGTCATTCTGCATGGACAAAATAAACCCTGCCCTTTATAAGACACGTTTTCTTTAAGGGGGCAGTGCTTGTTTTTTGGGGCTACGGTACTTATCCATAATTTATTATATTTTGAGTTTCCTCGCTAGACCTCTATCAAGCTTAAAAACCAACCCATATGCCCCCTTTCAAGATATATTTGTACATTTGTCGGTAGAAAAATGTCCAGGCCGAAGGCCGGATCCTTCAAAAATTAAAAGCTCGCTCTCGCTCGCCAGGAAAAAATAAAACACCTAAACGGCATGAAAGGTCTTAATATTGACTAAGTAATGGGGCGAAAGGTCACAACGAACGTCTTAAAATGGCAAAACTAATGACGTCTAAACATGAGGGTGAAGGGGGTCCAGAAAAAGCGAGTACCTCCCCCTTAATACACATAATTTAGGTAGTTTAGATACATAGCCTCGTAAGGATATGTAGATGTGTTGTTGCTTGCTCTCCTTTGTACTAAAACACCTAGGACAATAACAAAAGAACACCAATGATACACAAATTACGCTTACTAACCCTTTGAGTACCGGTGACGTCCTTTTCATTATATTCAGGCAACTATTAAATTATTATATTCAGCTTAGAAAGGATGTCCACCAATTAAAAGGCTACAAACTATGCCAATTAATTCTCTTAGCTACTATATACCCTTCCTAAGCTCCATAAAATCGTGTAAATGTAGCTAGGATAAGATTAAAAAAGACGTCGCTGGTACAGAAGGGGTTAATTAGTAAACATTATAGAAAGATTCGCGAATTTTTCACTCATTATATAACACACTTTAAAGGAAGCCCACCTCATTTTTCGTTCTCTTTCTCCCTCTCTCTCTGGGTTGTATCCATTCGGCCCCATTCAGCCTACTGTTTTAAGACGTTTATCCCCATTCAGGTGTCGAATTTTTACTGGCGAGCGGGAGCGAGCCAGCATATTTTTTACAATGTTTTTGTCAGCAGGCAACATTTGTACGTTTTTCGCTAGAAAAGTGTCTCCGGGAAGCCGGATTTCTCCATACAATACTGGCTCGCTATCGCTCGCCAGGAATAAATCGACACCTGGATGGGGATAAACGTCTTAAAACAGTAGGTTGAATGGGTCCGAATGGAAACAAGGCAGAAAATGAGAGAAAAGGACAGAAAATAAGCAGGTCACCCACCTCAAACAGAAAATCATAATTGTGTTCCTGAAAATGAAAAACATTTGCGAATTGCTACGTAAAAGAGCTTATTATTACTGTTAATTATGTGTACTGTTGTGTCGCGGTCAAAGTGTTTTATATTACATGCATGATTTTTACAGCGCATAGTCTGTTTTATTATAATTATAATTATTGTTATTATTGTTATTATTATTATTATTAATAGTGTAGTAGAAGTAGTAGTAATAGTAGTAGTAACTATTTATTTATTTATTTATATATATATATATATATATATATATATACTGTATATATATATATATATATATATATTTTGTCGGGCTATAATAACTACAGCTCGTGATATTGTCTTTACTAAAATCCAGATCTGAACTTATAGACCGTAAATAAACTCAACAACAGGAACTTCCCGAACACGTTCTTAATATCACAATTAAGTATTCAACTAGGTACTACAGAACTCAATAACAACACACATGTGAATTATATACACAAGTTTACTCAGGCATAGAAATATTATCTTCACTTATTGCCTTGGTTTATAGCCTGGGTAATTCAGACTATTGTATTACCTTAATAATTATGGGAATTATAAGGTAAAGAAGCGAATATATGCTAATAGAATAGACCAAGGCGAGATCAATTTTACTTCAGTGTTGGTAATAAACAAAACAGGAAATATGCAATTAAATAAACTCGTAACTTATAGTATCAACCCTAAATAATAATAATGATGCGGGTCGAGTGTCTTTCGTGAATTAATCCTTAACCAACGGCGCACGACATCTGTCGAGTTAAATAAATTTGGACTATGTGGCGGTGCACGACAGCTGTCGAGTGCCATTTTCAGCACGTAATGTTGCTGAGAGAGAGAGCTGAGCAGTGGGACGAGTGTAGTAACCTTATGACCGCTCCCCACGACCACCATGGACGTACCGGTACTGAACTGTATTCTACCCTCCCCCTCCCTCTCTCACTCGCTACACAGGGAATTATGTACGGAAATTACCTTATTTTAGGTTTTTTGCACTCATGTTGCACGATCGTTGCATGAGAACCAGTGGTCGTACAAGGATGATTCGGGTGTCATTGGAAAGCTCTGTTTACGCCCTTTCAGGGATAGATACTTGTTTTACGCTCTGGGTCTTGTTTATGCATGAAAATGAGCACGGAAACAACCATATTTAGGGTAAAAACCCCCCGCTGGGCGGCACAGTGTAAAATACCCTACCACCCGCTCTTTGTGTGTTAAACAGCAACAAAGAGAATCGTACAATCTCGAAACAAGAGAGGATGAATGAATTGAGGAGTAAAATAAATACACAGGCAGTGAGCGAGATGTAGGCCTATGAGTGGGGCGTGCACGCTGGAGCTAGGTAAACGCTCTCAGGTAAACGCGACCTTTAATCAGCTAGCGTGTCAAGTCAAGACCTCTACTGCGGTGTTGGAAAATACAATTCTGGTTTGTGTAAATATGAACTTAATCTCAGAGATATTACGATGAAACTAGGGGCAAAGTATTACTTATTTCTTTTCACAATTTACTATGTATGTAGCTCAAATTAGGTAATTTATGATTTGAACTATATATTCACTTCAATCGAACGTATGCAATAATTACGAACTCGGTCGAGGAATTCAGGTGTAATGTTATTAATATAATTACGAATTAATGAAAGAGAAATATTTACTAACTGTCTATAAAGACAAAGTCTAATTAACCAAATGCGATTAATTATGCAGATGTCCTAGAAACACTTATAATGGTAATAGCGTAAGGAAATAATTAACAAAATATTAATTATGTTGAAAGTGACGCACAAGACGAAGTTCTACTATGAAAATACTCAGAAGGGTATTAACAAGATATCTGAACGAGTTAACAGAGTCTTAATAAGAATTCACCTTAATAAGTGGTGTATTCGAGATGATGGAAAATTTAGATAAAAGAATATGCAATGCTAGAATTGCTAAACAGTAAGAATCAAAATTATCTACATCAATACTCGGATGAACGATAATATTAGTTCATAAAATAATTACAACAACGATTAAGTAATCATATGAGAAATTGGAGGACTTGGAAAGTATCTAACTTGGGGAATGATAAACTTCACAACGAGAATACCGAGATAAATTAAATATGAAATTGAGCGTAGGTTCTAGGTAATCAGTTATGAATTAAGAAGGGGAATCAAGACACTAAATACACTTCGACCTCAACTTGTAACATACATAACAGAATACATATATTAGGAAAATCTGTGAGTGCGTGGCGTGATAAAGTAAGGAACACGAGTATATAACATATGCGTAGGACGTTCTATAGGATATTTAAATAAGATGAATATAGGATCTTGTACACAGATTTTAGATAAGAATTACTATCAGTTTCAGAAGGATTAACATGTACGCAAGAAAGATCTTGGGCACAGATCTACTTATAATCACACGCTTACACGATTCACATATTTTAACCTATACCTCAACAACAATAATCACAACTCAAGATATACAGAGACACTTAGGGTAACGTTGGAGGGTAGGGAGAGAGCAAGGCTGGCAGACGTAGAGCGTAGGTTCGTGGAGCAGAACTTCAGGGGGGTAGGGGTCACTCGAGCAGGACTTCAGGTTCCAGACTTCAGAGGGCACCACAGGTCTAGCACTCTCTCTGGCAGGGGGAAGGTTTGGGGCAAGCTTCTGCTGTGGTTAGCTGTCCTGTCCTTTTCAGGCTGAGTACAGTACCGCAGTGGATTTTTGCATACTTTTCCACTAAATCTTTGAAGTAATATCTGACTTAATTCTTGACTCTCTTTTATATAGTCTCACAGCAATAGGGATATTGTGAATTCGTTGTGATGAAGTTGTGAGGCTTAATACTAATAGTAGACATGGCTGGTTAATATTTATAGGTGTACTTATACGTATATTAGGTAACACATTTATATCATACAAGGCATTTATTTACCCTATTCGTGGAGAAATCTTACTTATAAGGATTACATCATTCTCCAGACTCATAGACAGCCTGGGGTATTGCTGGCCTATTTGTGCTTCTTGTCTTGAGGTTATTATATCTACAGGACTGGCATAACTGGTACTCCTGCTCAGGTCCATTTATACCTGTAAGCTTCTAGTCGCTGGTGCTCAACTTGCATAAACAAGGCTTCATCATATTGCATATCTGGGGATGGACGACATCCATCAACATACCGATATTCCTCACCAAGCCCTCTATAACCCATCATCTCCAGACATCACCTTTTGCTCCCCAGAACTCGCCCCCACAACATCCTGGAGGGTGGTCAGAACCTTAGGCTCTGACCACCTCCCGATCATTATCACCACCAAAACCAGACTCACCCCAGCTAGCCACAAACACACATACACCAATTATAAAAGAGCTAACTGGAAAGCATTCACAAATGAGACAGAACAACACTTCACAACTCTAAACAGTACACCCATCACTAACATCAACAATGCTGTACACATACTCAATAAAACTATCCAAAACGCTGACAAGAAACACATTCCAAGAGGTAACAGAAAAAGACACAACCCCAACTTCACACCAGAAATTCAAAACCTCATCAGACAACGCGACATACTGAAACACTCCCCAGCACCCCACACAAGACATCACACAACAAATTCAAGCACTCAACACCCAAACTAACAACAAAATACAAGAACAACAAAAACTAAATTGGAATAACTTCCTACAAACACTTGATCACAAAACAAACCCCAAAAAATCTACAAAACACTAAACAGCATCACACTTTCCAACAGCAACACAACACAATCACATGCTGCAATCACAACAACAGACTCTACTCCTTCATGTAAACAACAAGCAAACACTCTCATCAATCACTTCTCACATGTCAGCCACCTAAAACCTCACAAAGACGACCGACGTGTCATCCGACGTAAGAGACAATTCCCCACAGACCCTGACTATACACCCTTCACCAATCACCAGACAAAGCATATCATCAACAATCTCAAGCACTCACCCGCCTGTGGCCTAGACAACATGAGCAACATACACCTCAGACACCTGGGACCACAAGGCATACAAGCACTCACTAACATATCAAACTACAGCTATTCACACAACACAATACCAGACATTTGGAAGCATGGTATCATCATCACATTCCCCAAACCCAACAAAGACACCACGCTACCCTCCTCGCACTGCCCCATCACACTCCTTTGCTCCCCCTCCAAAGTCATGGAACGCATAGTATTACAACTAATTAAACCTGACCTACCCCTAGCTCCAACACAACATGGCTTTAGGCCACTGCACTCCACAAACACTCTTCTCACAGACCTTACACAAAGAGCTTTCGACGGCATTAACTCAGCTAGAGCACCACACAGATCACTATTAGCCAAACTCGACATTAGTAAAGCCTTCGATGCCATCCCCCGCCACAACCTAACAAACAAAATCTACAACACAAACATGCACAACAACACAAAAAGGTGGCTGGCCAACTTCCTAGCAGGCAGATGTGCACACGTATCTTTTGCCGGTCAGTCATCTAAAATCAGAAACTTTCCAAAAGGAGTCCCACAAGGATCCGTCCTATCGCCCGCACTCTTCAATCTGTACATGCACGATATAACTACACCCAATACGCCCCAAATAAACTTAGCCTCCTATGCAGATGACATAACACTCACTCACGACTGGCAATCTTGTAAGTGACCCACGAGGTAAAGCTAACCTTCTTGCAGATATTTTCTCCACCAACTCAACCTTAGATGAAATAAATCAAGATGTCCCTGTACTTAATTTTAATTCACCTGAAATTCCCTCACTTAAGATCCACACCAGACATGTCAAAACTATTTTGCAGAATCTCTCAGTAGATAAGGCTCCTGGTCCAGATGAAATTCCTCCAATAGTACTTAAGAATTGCTCCTTGGTGCTCGCTCCTGTATTGGCAAAATTTTCCGTCTGTGTACTCATACCTCATGCTTCCCAGTACCCTGGAAAGAAGCAAACATCCATCCAGTTCCTAAAAAAGGTGCCTCTTCAGATCCATCAAACTACAGACCAATAGCTATAACTTCCACTCTTGGCAAAGTTTTTGAAATTATATTAAATAATCACATAATTAAGCATCTGGAGAATAATAAATTAATCAGTGATAGGCAATATGGTTTTAGACGATGTCGATCAACTGCAGACATTCTTTGCCTTCTTACGCATCAAATCAACCAAGCTACAGACCAACATGGTGAAACACATACAATAGCACTGGATATATCAAAGGCATTTGATAGAGTCTGGCATCAATCCTTATTGTCGAAGATGTCACACTACGGCCTTGCATCATTAGTTCCACTAATTTCTTCTTATCTTCATAACAGAAAAATACGTGTAATGGTAGATGGCCTTTATTCTCAATTTCACTCAATAAATGCTGGTGTTCCCCAGGGATCAGTTTTGGCCCCAACTCTGTTCCTCATTCATATCAATGATCTCATATCTACCACTCATAATCCAATACATTCCTACGCAGATGACTCAACACTCCACAGTTCCTTCACATTTACCAATTCTTTCACCCAACCCGATCTTATAATTCAAAAATAAACACTGCAATTTCTCTGAACCAGGACCTTTCTAGAATTAATGGATGGGGACAAGAGAATCTAGTTTCCTTTAATGCACAGAAAACCAAGTACATTCAATTTTCTAACCGACAGAATCTCACTGACTCCCATATATTTTTAATGATGTAAATATTCCCACTTCCCCTAGTATTGACATTCTCGGTGTAACATTAACTACTAACTTGAGCTGGACACATTATGTTAGAAGCATTGCTAAGAATGCCTCTAAAAAACTGGGACTCCTGTACAGAGTTCGAGAATTCTTCACTGACGAGCAGTTGGCCGTAATATATAAAAGTCATGTGCGCTCTCAGATGGATTACTGTTCACCTCTGTGGGGTGGAAGTGGAGTGGTTGCATTGAGGCAGTTGGACAAAATCAAAATAAAGCTATTAGATTAATCAATAACCCTGCAATCACACAGGACCTTCCTACATTAGCCATACGAAGAAACGTTGCATCCCTTGCATTATTCTACAGATATTTCACAGCAATTGTTCCGAGGAACTTGCTTCAATTGTGCCGCCTCTCCACATCTTTCCCCGTAGAACTAGGGCAGCTGAGAGCGCCCATGAATTTACACTTTCTCCTCCACAATGCAGAACTTCTGCTTATCAGAATTCATTTATCCCCAGAGCTACTACTCTTTGGAATTCACTTCCCTCGAATTGCTTTCCACAAACTTACAATCAACAAATGTTTAAATCCAGTTGTTACAAACATTTTATGAATGGAGGATGCCTTTAGGCACATGGACCTTTTTGTTTTATCTGTGTTTTTCCTTCCTCCGTTCATTGTCTCTTTAAAAAAAAAAAAAAAAAAACATGCACCCACCATGACCCAAAAAGAGCAACAGATCTCCTTCAACCCTATCTCAACACACTACATGGCTGGTGCACTACAAACAGACTTAATCAAGCCTCAGCCAAATCCACCGCAACCCTGCTCACAAGTTGGACAGGAGAACACGAATACATCCCTCAACTCACCATAAACAACACACCCCTAACACATACACACACACCCAAAATCCTAGGAGTAACATATGATACTCATATGACATTCAAACAGCACACCACAAACATTAAAAAGAAACTGACACCCAGACTTAATGCCCTCAGGCCACTTGCTCACACAAAATTTGGACACAACAAAGAAACTACCACCACAGTATATAAACAATACATAAGATCAGTGATGGAATACGCAAGCCCAGCCTGGGTTTCTAACCTAGCTGAAACACATCATAAGACCTTACAGACTATTCAAAACAAAGCCCTGAAGATCATTACAGGCTGCACAGCTACTGCACCCACAGATCACCTACATCAAGAAACCAAAATCCTCAAAGTCAAAGACCATCTGGACATGAGAGGCACTCAATTCCTGGCAGCAGCCTCCACGAACCAAGACCACCCACTAAACTACATGGCAACACACCCACAGACACCAAGAAATATCAAAACAACACCCAGCACACGGTATCACACACAATTATTGTCCTCTCTCCCTCCCTGCCCACCCCGAACCAACTTCCAGAAGCACATCCATACTCATATCTCTCACCGATCCATCCACTCACTCACAGACAACACGCAGCTGCATGCACGACCTCCCGAAATCCATCCTTCCGAATCCTCCCTTCCTCGCGAGGACAGAGTCCACCTGGCCAGGCTGAGATGCGGACACCATCCAGCTCTCCTGAGCTATCAAAAGAGACTGGATGACTCCGTTGTCGACGCCTGCCCGGCATGTAACACAGCACCCCATACCATTAAACACATCATAGAAGACTGCATTTCACACAACCACTTATGCCAACAACACAATCTACACTCAATGAGAGCTCTGTGGGAATGCCCGATCGTGGCCATGGCCTTTCTCAGGGACTCGGGGCTGTTCGGCCAGGCAGCTTAGGGAACAACAACAACAACAACAGGACCGGCATAAGTGGTACTCTTGCTCAGGTCCATTTATACCTGTAAGCCTCTAGTCGCTGGTGCTCAACTTGCATAAACAAGGCTTCATCATATTGCATATCTGGGGATGGAGGGGATGCTG
Source organism: Paralithodes platypus (assembly GCA_032716605.1). NCBI lineage: Eukaryota > Metazoa > Arthropoda > Malacostraca > Decapoda > Lithodidae > Paralithodes > Paralithodes platypus. The sequence goes on along the minus strand of JAVRFV010002213.1, from coordinate 1,093,744 downwards.
GCCTGTGATTGGTTGGTGTGGTTTGAAAGCAGGGCTGTGGTTGGTTGGGACAGTTTCCCATGCTCATAACTGCTGCTTGGTACCATAGAAAATGAGAAGCTCTTGGCGGTAGGGGTGGCTCCTGCATTTTCTTGTCCCTTCGTTGTTTCCGTGTTATGGGTTTAGTTGGTGGACCCAGTTGCAGGCTGGCAATTCTGCAACTGGCTTTTGTATTTGGCTGTAGGAACCCCATCATTTCACCATATATATGTATATAAATATATATATATATATAAACTGTATATATATACAGTATATTCTATTATATACCAGTATATATATATATTATTATTATATATAAACCGGTATATATATATTTAAGACTTCTAATTATTAAATCGCCATCTTTACTACTCGGCTATTACACAGATTTTGTAGCGAAATATGATGTTAATTGGGAAAACTTGGCATACAGTATTTACGCCCCCAAGAAATAGAAGTTCCCCCCTTTTCCATGAAGGGGAGATGGGTCGTTTTTCAAATCCCCCTTCTTCCTCATATTTAACTCCTTTAGTGTTCAGATATTAAGACGTTCGGCTCTTTAGTTTGACAATTGTAAGACCTTTCGTCTCATTTTTTTTCAATATTAAGATTTTTTGTGTCATTTAGGTGTCGATTCTTTCCTGACGAGCGATAGCAAGCCTGTTATTTAAGAGGAACCGGCCTTCGGCCGGTACATTTTTATATCGGAAAATGTAAAAAATATCTTAAAGGAAGGTCTTGGGGTGTTTATGTTTAAGCTTGATGAAGGTCTAGGGAGGAAACTAAAAGAAAATTATATATAAACAGATATATAAATGAGCAAATAAATACGCCCATCCTCCCTTAATTATAGCGAATAAGCTGCTAAGGGAGACAATTTACCCTCAGGTGAAATAAAATTGACTATATGTGAAAGGAGAGAGAGAGAGGGGTACCCATGCGTAGGTCAAACGCACAGGTGGATATGACCTACAGGACAAGGATAGGTCAATTAGAGAGTAGAGGTCAAACAGAGGTCACAGAGAGAGACAAACACCTCGCCTTAAACCCGCAACTGACTGCATTTGTAATTGAATGACTTTTTCTCTGATTCATCGAAGATCACATGTAGCTGTGTTATGTTATGAACCCAAATTGTCCCCTACTAACATATCCTAACCCTGCCAAGAATATTGTTCTTAAGGTAGTGCTTCCCTTTTCAATTGTCCCTTAACCACTCTGAATCGCTGTTGGACACTTTGAAAAACAGTGATTTAGAGGGCGAGCAACCTCGAGGCGTCGCTAGACCTGTTGTGGCTTGACTTCCTTTGTACTCTTTTATACTCTCTTTCTCTCTCTCTCTCTCTCTCTCTCTCTCTCTCTCACCTTCCCCCCTCCCCCAATGCATTAAGGGGGCCCACATCGTTTTTTTTATATCTCCCTCTCTCTCTGGGTTGTATCCATTGGACCCATTCAGCCTACCGTTTTAAGACGTTTATCCCCATCCAGGTGTCGATTTTTTCCTGGCGAATGGGAGCGAGCCAGCATATTGTATAATTTTGTTTTGCCATGCTGGCTAAATTTGTCAATTTTTCGATAGAAAAATTTCTCCGGCGAAGCCGGATTTCTCCATACAATGCTGGATAGCTATCGCTCGCCAGGTAGAAATCGACACCTGGATAGGGATAAACGTCTTAAAACAGTAGGTTGAATGGGGCCGCATGGATACAAGCCAGAGAATGAGAGAAAAGGAGAGAAAAGGAGAGAAAAAAGCTGGTGACCCTCCTTAAGTAGTTAGCCACAGGAGTATTTAATAGGCTGATCACCAGCCCGCTCATAATACACCAACCACTCCACACACATCACCAAGCAACACATACAGCAGCACTTCTCTCTCACACAAACACCTCACTTTCATTCTTTCTATCACTATTTATCTATCACTTACTCTCACACAGACTCTCTCTCTCTCACTCACTCACTCACTCACTCACACACACACACACACACACACAGTGCATTAAGTATTACCACTCACACCACATCATGCAATTCAGAATCACCATCCATTCCACACACATGACCAAGTATTACCATTATATTGTATCAGCACCATTATGTTATCATCACCAGGAGAATATATCGTTCAGGGCAGTTTACCTGATTATATTACCAGTTCAAATTCTGGAGCATCACTTCTCTCTCACACAAACACCTCACTCTCATTATCTCTCTCACTATTATTCTATCACTTACTCTCACACACTCACACACACTCTCTATCTCTCTGAGTCTCACTCACTCACTCTCACTCTCTCCCACACAATCACTCTCACGATTTTGTCCAGTTTAAGAAGGATCTGTATTAGTAAAATGGGTTAAGTGAGATAGTTGGAAGCCCTTTTTAAACTAAAATCAAATCGTCTAATAGTAGCCAGAACGAAAATAATAATGACGGCACTGGCATTAAAGGTGTTAAAATGGTCAAGGTAATCCAATAAATATATATCATTAAGCGGATTAATTTCTCAGTTTGAAGCTCTGTTCCTTCATGAATATATTATGATAGGTTACTATTAAATATTATAATAAAACTAATATCGCCTGACTAAATGAATGAAGGCATTTAAATATTAAAGCGATATTAAGGGAAGATGGGTAGTTTTTCTAGATCTCTTTCTCCCTCATGTATAGCCCCATTAGTTTTTAAATTTTTAGACTTTTGCCCCATTAGTTTGGCAAGACCTTTTGCCGAATTTCTTTGTCAATATTAAGACGTTTCGTGTTATTCAGATGTCGATTTTTTCGTGGCGAACGATAGAGAGCCTGTAATTTTGGAAGATTCGGCTTTCGGCCGGGACATTTTTCTACCGAAAAATGAACAAAATAATCTAGAAGGGGGATCTAATGGATTTTTTTTTTTTTTTAAAGTTTTAGGGAGGAAAAACAATATATATATATGAAATAATCGACCAAAAATTAAACCCATCTCCTCTTAAAGCGATATGAAGGGGATCTGTATTTTTTTGTTTTAATAATACCCCCACCTCTTCCGTTAATAAATAAATTTGTCGATTTGATGATGGATATTAGCAAAATTAATCCGGTCTTATTTACAAGGTTAAAGTAAACACACACACACACACACACACACTCACACACTAGATTTTATTCCGGGTAGGGTCCTGTTTTTAGGAGAGGCTTTTAGTTTGCTCCCTAGACCTCCATCAAGCTACAAAAATACCCTCAAGAACCCCCCCCCCCCCCCACCCCTTCGAATTGACTTTGTAATTTGTTCGGTCGACAAATGTTCCGGCCGAAGGCAGGTTCCTCCTACAATACAGGCTCGCTACTCCTCTCCAGTGCAAAATCGACAGCTAAATGGCACGAAAGGTCTTAAAATGTACAAAGAAATGGGGCAAAAGGTCTCAAAATTGCCAATCTATTTGAGAGAACGTCATCAAATCTCAAAACTTATCAAGCTAAACGTGAGGGAGAAGGGGGTCAAGAAGGGGGTCAAGAAGATAAAAGTCTAGGACAAAAAACCTTAGTATCAGAAGTTCAAGCTCCCCTCCTTCCCCCCCCCCCCCTTCTAAACTTCAGTATCAGAGGTTCGAGCCTGTGCCAAATAGGTAGTCCAGAAATCGTGAACCCTAACCTCTGTAACTCAAAAAGGGCTAGAGCAAATGGGCTGTAAATTTCCACACCTATTCTCTGACTGACTTTTACCAAATACTAAAAATAATAGCACGATTACTCTAGTCGTTTATGAGTTATAGATGTTAAGGGGGCCCACCTCCATTTTTGTTCTCTCTCTCTCTCTGGGTTGTATCCATTTGGCCCCATTCAGCCTACTGTTTTGAGACGTTTATCCCCATCCAGATATCGATTGTTTCCTGGCGAGCGGCAGAGAGCCAGCATATATATATATATTCATGAAAGATTTGCATAAGCGTGGAATTATATTAAGGGGTCCAGCAATTATATGACTAAATGTTCATTAGTAAATGTGCTCAAATATATAATGAAACAACGGTCTTGGACGGAGCCGCAGTAGAACCACCACCATATCTGCCTCCAAATAAAGAAGAAGTTCAACCAACAACATCCAGGTTAGCCGCCATCAGAATAAAGAAAAGGAATAATAGAAAACCCATAAAGAAAGCAGAAGTGAAAATAACACAGTTCCCCCTAGTACAGTACCACCTAGTAACGCAGTAACGCAGAGCCCTCTAACGGTATCCACGGTAACCACAGGAGAGAGGCCACTCACTAGGGATAATATCGCGCTACCAAGCGTGTCACACCACCCGGTTCCCTACCCAGGTCAATCTCATCAAATATAACCAGACTTAGATTATGATGAAGAGTCATTTATGAAAATGACCCATCAGCACCCATTGTTCTATCTAAATTATGTTCAACAGAATGACCCAATCTACAATGATGAAGGCCACCAACGACCACAATAGAAGATAAATATATAATTGATAATGAAAGCATTACCTAACATGTTAATAATAGAGAAAGCCAGAAGAAATGTAAAATAATTATCATGGCCACAAACAAGCTTTCTAAAATATAAGTTTCATATTATTAAATAAAGAATAACATAACCTATGTATTCCCATGTATTTTATATTTTTAAGACCATTATTAACCACACAATAATTCAAAAAACAGATTTCACATGCCCTTATTATTTCGAAAAGCAATATTCATGTACCAAATTAAAAACGAAATATTAACTGCCTGAAATAATTGCTAGTCAGTCCAAATTGGGGAATACTTTGACTGCGCTTTCGAGAAAGGTTTATTGTATATACCATTTGGATGATACTTCTGTAGCAGGAGGTATCTAAGGGCAGTGACCAAGAGTGTGTGTATAGGCGAGCTAGACGAACAATTCCTAGCAGTGTGTGAGAACGGCGTGTCTCCCTGGTATCTACAGACCTACGAGGAGCCATACGTTTGGCTAGATCTCTCTCACGGATCCTACTCATCATCATCATCCCAAATTTAAGTGTTTCTGTGTTATTCTATTTTGAGATTATTGTGAAGGTTATATAAGTATGTCAGTGTTCAAATGTAAGTAATATTAGAGGCCATTTTCGGACTCTCCTTTCCATTACTTTTTACCTCGCGTTGAGAGAACAGTAGGCGAGAGCGGCGATGGTTCGGGACGGTTGGATGGTTCGGACAGTGCTTTACCTGAGAAACGTATGGGACCTAAGGCCCGCGATATCTTGCGTGAAAGTGCGAGAGTGTGTATACGTTAGTCACACGGAATTTCGGGCTTACAAACGCCACACTTTTCGATGCAGATCAGATTTTATGTTTTTTTGCACCTCCTATGTTATATTTTCAGTTTATATCGTAAGCTCTACCTCCATGAACATGTCAACCAGCGAGTTATGCATTATTATGGTGAATCTGTGTTGCTTGCAGAAGATATTGCCATGAAAAACGAATGCTAAACTCTCTTGTGAAAGTTGAGCGTACCCAACAATTAACTATTTAGATTCGGGATGGTTCGGCCAGTTGATGGTGGTGATGGTTCGTCAGTGGTCGAACCATCCCGCTTTACCTATAAGATAGGGGGACAGTAGATGTAAATGTATCTATTTATTTTATTTATTGATAAATTACATGCCTATTATGATTTAATACAGATGTTTGAGAGAGAATGAAAGTACAGTACAGATTGGAGTGAATATGTGAGAGAGAACTGGTGTATGAATGAGATAATTATAAAGATCGAGTGAATGTGTGTATGACAGAGAGATAGGCCTATATATGAGGCGAATTATGCATAATTTTATTCAGAGTAAAATTTTAAGCTAATTATCCATAATGTCGATTAATTTTATTTGTTTAAAGTATACTATATATGTTTTGGAACAATTATGAAGATATAATGTTGGATGTTGGAGTCAAATGTGCATGTGTGTGAGAGAGAGAGAGAGAGAGAGAGAGAGAGAGAGAGAGAGAGAGAGAGAGAGAGAGAGAGAGAGAGAGAGAGAGAGAGAGAGAGAGAGAGAGATAAGGCCAATTATGTATTGTTTTAAAGCAGACAGTAAGAGGCTAACTAAATTATACATAATTCTGGTGAAGCTTAATTCAGTTTAAAAATATTATTTTATTTAGCAAATATGCAGAGGTTAATTTGGATTATGAAGTATAATTATGTACTTTAGCACAATAAAATGTATTTTAATTAATCAATTCTTGATTTTAGCCAATCCAACTCACATCATTTTAGGAGTATGCCAAGTATGGGCCGTACCATCCAACCCTTCTGGACAAACCATCACCACTGGTAGGGATGGTTCGGCCGATTTAGAAACTTGTTTTTCGGGAACTATAGCTCAAAACTGAAAAGAGCTAAGGGATTTATATAATCAGGCTAAAGAACCAAATAACGAGGCATCATTTTAACATCAACTAGATTATACTACAGTTTAAACCTGAATTTATATAAATATTTAAAGAAAATGTGGCCGAACCATCACCGCTCTGCCCTACACAATCTTTATGTTATATTTTATTTTGATTCCAAATCACCATTCCCTTTATTCTCCTCTACGCATAGTTAAACTCTGTGCGTTGAGTGTTTTATACAATCAATTTTATCTATTTTCTTTTACATTCAGAATTGTGAATTTATTGTAAACTACGTTATTCTATTCGGTCGACCACGTTATACGGTTAATATTATTTAAACATCAGTTCGGGAATTTCTATTCTACCGTACGGTGTCCATAGCCTCCATTTTGGCTAATTTTCGTCTCACTACAAGTTTTGTGAAGTCATATTCATTTATTCATTCGTTCCGCCACTTACGTTGGCGATCCCTATTTTATTCTCCATTGTTGTGAACTTCCATTTATAATTACTATTTTCTAACCTATTTTGGTTAATTGTATTCATTACATGTTCCGTGAATTTAAATTCTTGAAATGCTATCATATTTAGTCACGATTTCGGCTAACTTTATTTTTCGTATACTTGGTGTATCATTATTCACCATTCTGAGATTGTAATCTAAATCCAATTTATCTTTCCCTTCAGTTAGGATTAAAGTAGAATTTGTATATTCATATCCTAGCCATGTAGCTCCATATTCATTTTGTTGATTTAGCCTCCCTCTCAGTATACTTGACCTAAACCCCTAGGCGCGGTACCATTGGTGTTTACCTGTGCGGCTGATACCTGGCACTAAAGCCACTTTCACACATTCACGATGTTGGTCCCGATGTACCCCGATTTGAATATCGGGACACAACGTGGTGTAATCCCCAACGTGTGCCGGGGTCGTCGGGGAGCGTCGTGTTACCCGCGGTGCGGGACGTGGCAAATCGGGCTTGGCCACCAAACTTTTGGATTTGTTCAAAAAATTCGCACGATGGACTTTTGGCGTGGTACCATCAGGTACAACGTGTCGATGACGTGGGTCTGGCGTGTCTTCATCAGGTTACATCGGCATCGACGTGGCGGCGTCGGGGTATAAATAATAATATATTAATGTAAAAGTCATGTAATCCGAATGGCAGCGGACCGACAGTGCTTCGGATTAGTGGAGTATTCTGACAACACTATAAATACGCACATGATGAATAAATAAAGACCTGATATGGTATAGGCCTATACCGTATATACCGTATATAATATTCCATAATCAACTTATATCAATCGAGTTAATAAGTTCAAATTAAAAATCAGTGTACCGGTATGATTCCCGAAACACGTGTGTGTTAATTGTCGAGTGAGTGTGTGTGCGTGTGCGTGTGTGTGTGTTATTGTTCTTGGCTATATCGACCGCCACTGATACACGGTATGCAATAAATGTTATTATAATTATGCTCTATGGAATTTAATTTCATTTTACCTAATACAGTAGTGTTTATAATAGTAAAAGCCAAAGGAAATAGTAAGTGTTATTGATTAATTTAACACCAGGTAGTGTTTGTGTGGGTGGATGGGTTTAGATAGAGGAGATTGTTCCTGTGTTTTCGACGATTCCATCCTTACACAAGCTATGTTTATATCAATCCTTTTGCACAAGATAGGTTTATATCAATAGCCTACATTTTACCTTCCACAATTAGAGAACATATGATTCATCACAAACTGTAGCCTACCTGTGGAGATTAAACGCACTGTTATATTATATACTATATGAGATATACCGGTACCGGTATATCGTTTTTTTATCGTTATTTTTATTTGCATACTAAATCACAGCAATTTTCTCCGCTGAACATGATGGCGGTGTTTAGAATATGCTATCATCAATATTGGATTTTATAGACATAAATCTATAACGATAGTTTTTTGTTTTTATAGAATCCCAACCGCACCAAAATATTCGCTCTCAATTGGTTTTCACCCATAATAATTTGTGTTTGTATTTAATTTGTTTTATGAACGGCAAGAGGAAAGGTTATTAGAGATTTCAACAACAAAATAAATACAAATAATAATATGTGGAATTTCACCGTAGGTGAAGGTTACTGTTCAGTCCGCCGCCCGTACTTTCCCTCCCCATTTTCACCGATAAAATGTGGGACAATGAATATTCTGTAAGCAAGTGATATATAGGATTTTTCATTAGCTTTCTAATGGTACATATATGGCCAATGTATGATCAACACTTATTTTTCCTGAATATTTTTTGTCCGTCGCCGCTGTCACTTCATGGTCTATTTTCATATACTTTAACGTTCGATACAGTTTTTAGATATTAATTTCGTATATCGGCAATGAATACAGATTGTTATTTACAAAGAACCAGCTCTCTACGACAAAAACTTGATTTTATAAAAATACTTTCATACGCCTATACCTTACAAAGAAATAATTCGACCTTATCTTACCTTAAACTTGACCGTTGAACGTAATACCTTTAACACCATATGTATTGACGATATCTGTCAGGCTGCCTGACGTTGTGGCGTCGTCCTCGTCGGGTCGGCCACGTGTCACCATCATAAGTCCATCGCCCCTCGTCGTGTTCCCCACGTGCCACGTCGGGGTACGTCGGGGTACGGTTTTGACCGGAATTTCGACCGTTACAGCATTGACGTGGCGCCGTCGTGTTGCAACCGTGGTACCATCTGGCCCGGCGTGGCTGCGACGTGGCTACGACATGTCACCTTCGAGGCTTCGTCGTCAAACGCCTACATCCTGTCACTGTCTCTGCCGATGTACCAATGTGTGTATCTCGTGGCACTTCGTGACCATCATCGTGAATGTGTGAAAGTGGCTTTAACCTAACCGCGCTTCACCCTCAGTACACAAGGTCGCCTCCACCTTGTTCATTTGTATTTGTATTCGTACCTCTCTTTGAATAATTTATTATTTATATATATATATATATTGTCATTGCCATTTATGATTTATATTATGAATAATTAATAAGTAGAGATATCTCCCATTTATCTCGGTCATAACAAGTTTATCTATGGACTTAGTTGTATATAGCTAAGATCCTTATGTTTCCATGCTTTGTACCCTAGCTTAATAAGAAACAAAACTTGTGTTCCTAATTGGTGTATTCATTGTCTTTGGTGAAGATTAAGTAAATTATGAAATATTTGTATCAATGCTAGTTATGCTCTTGTCGAGCAGTATCACGTTCTGAGTTACCTTCATAGGGCTTATAAGAACCTATTACTAAAGCATGCTGGACTACAGCGTCGCATAACATATAATATGCTTAGCAATTTTGCCACACTTATGTCTGACATTGGACAAACAAGACATGTACTAAAATAGAGTTCAGAAAACATGGCCCAGGGGTGAGTTCAGACCATACTAAAGCCAGTATCGCACGAGCGCCTTTTCACTCAACATTTATCATCATCACTGGTCTGGCAGCATTATAATATTTCTGTCACCTAAATTCATCTATCATCAGTTTAGTTTCGAATACCAGGGCAAAATATTCCAGTAATGTTGCAAGGAAAATGTTGACTATACAAGCTCTCGTGTGATACCGGCTTAACCCAAGCTGCTCTTCTAGGAACCAGCAGGTGACATATTAAAGGGAGGAGGAGAGAGAGAGAGAGGGGAGGTTAAGAGAGGTAGAAGGGCTAGATGGAGGTATTGGGGAAAGGAGTAGGGGGTTTAAAGGGGGAGGGGGGGTTAAGGAAGGGCTAGATGACGGTATTGGGAGAAGGAGTAGGGGGGTAAAAGGGGGAGGGGGGTTAAGAAGGGGAGAAGGGCTAGATGAAGGTATTGGGAGAAGGAGTAGGGGGGTTTAAAGGAGGAGGGGGGTTAAGAAGGGCTAGATGAAGATATTGGGAGAAGGAGTAGGGGGTTTAAAGGGGGAGGGGGGTTCAGAAGGGCTAGATGAAGGTATTGGGAGAAGAAGTAGGGGGTTTTAAAGGGGGAGGGGGGTTAAGAAGGGCTAGATGAAGGTATTGGGTGAAGGAGTAGGGGGTTTTAAGGGGGAGGGGGGTTAAGAAGGGCTAGATGAAGGTTGGGAGAAGGAGTAGGGGGGTTTAAAAGGGGGAGGGGGGTTAAGAAGGGCTAGACGAAGGTATGGGTGAAGGAGTAGAGGGGTTTAAAGGGGGAGGGGGGTTAAGAAGGGCTAGATGAAGGTATAGTAGGGGGGTTTAAAGGGGGAGGGGGGTTAAGAAGGGCTAGATGAAGGTATTGGGGGAAGGAGTAGGGGGGTTTAAAGGGGGAGGGGGGTTAAGAAGGGGAGAAGGGCTATATAAAGATATGGGGAGAAGGATGGGGGAGGGAGGGAGAAGGTATTGGGGGAAAAGGAGCAGAAGAGGAGGTTTAAAGGGGGAGGAGGGAGGAGGGAGAGAGGGGTAATAAACACGCTCATATTAGACAGGAGTGGTGGCGACGGTGGTTTCTGTGAGTGGTTATTGCCCCAGCACACATATACACATAGGCTACATACACACATCAACACGTACATACACACTCATCAACACACACACACACACACATACACAAGCACGAGGACACACATACATACATATACTGTATACACATCTAAACACGTACGTACATACACTTTCATAAACACATACACACATATTACCTCACACTTACTGCATGTTCTTATGTTCTTATAATGTATGTATATGTATTGTATACGTATGTATGTGCGTACGTACGTGTATATATGTATGTTCTGTATATGAGTAAGTAAAATAAATGTGTATATGTACTGTATATCACTTACTCTCATGGTTTTTTATGATAATTTGTATTCTGCACCTGCATCATTATTGTATTTTTTTTTTTTTTTTTGTAAACTGAGCTTACCATCTTCATATCTGTACATCTCATGTTCATCTACTAAATTGTAAAATGTGTATTTTCAGCTCATGAGGCTGCCATTCTTTAATAAACCGTTTATTATTATTAGTATTATTATTATTATTATTATTACACTAATGTCAGCGTCTCTCTCTCTCTCTCACTAACTCAATCTCTCACCACTCATACTCTCTCTCCCTCTCTCTCTCTCTATCAATCTATTTAATCACTCTCTCTGGTCCTCGCCCCCCTTCTCTCTCTCTCTCTCTCTTCTCTCTCTCTCTCTCTTCTCTCTCTATTTTCTCTATTCTCTCTATTCTCTCTCTCTCTTTCCCCTCTCTCTCTCTCTCTTTCCCCTCTCTCTCTTTCCCCTCTCTCTCTCTCTCTCTCCCTCTCTCCTGAAGGTAAATAAACACGCCAGCATAATACTGGTGGTGATGGGACGAAGCGTGGTGGTGTCGCTGGTTGATTTCTGACGTGGTTGTTGCAGTACGATATTATGCTGGCCATTAATTCTTGGGGCCATCACACGTACACTTCCACGAGCCCACACACACACATCTACCACCTAGCTTACACACACACACACACACACCAATACATTCACACACCACACACACACACACAACACAAACCATACAACAAATACATCACACACATACACACATACAAAAAACACCCTCCTCTCTCTCTGACTCGCTCACACTCTCCCTCTCTCTCGCTCAATAAACCCGCCATCCTGTTACTTGTACTGGTGGTGGTGGTGTCGCTGGCAGTGCTGGGTGGGACCGGCAGTACAATCTAACCCTTCTGTACCGGCAACGTCTTATGGGGGTGCTACTCGCTTTTTATGGCCCTCCTTCTCCTTCGTTCTGTTTAGTATATTTACTTTTGAAATTTTAAGACGTTCCTTACATAGTTTGGCAATTTGAATACCTTACGCCCCATTTCGTTCTCAATTTCAAGACCTTTCGTGCCATTTAGGTGTCGATTTTTTCATGGCGAGCGATAGCGATCCTGTTGAAAAATTTCCCGGCCAAAGGCCCCGGTTTCTTCAAAAATTGAGGCTCACTATCACTCGGCCAGGAAAAAATTCGACACCCAAAGGGCACGAAAGGTCTTGTTGACAAAAAAATGAGGCGGAAAGATCTCAAAATCGCCAAACTAGCGGACGTCTTAAAACTTACAACACTAATAGGCTAAACATGAGGGAGGAAGGGGGCAAAGGGGGGAACCCCATAAAAAGTGAGTACTGTACTACCCCCCTTAAAAGAACGGACACCGGTATTGCAAGGGTTAAGGCGGTCTCATAATTCTTGCGAAGTCACACATGCACCTACATTACATACATACACTCTACATAAAGACGCATGTATTGGTATCCCCCCCCCCTCTCTCTCTCTCCTCGCTCTCTGCTCTCTCTCTCTCTCTCACTCTCCACTTTCTTGCTTCTAATACAGTCTTGTTTCTCGTTATTTCTTTACTCTCTCTTCCTCTTCTCCTTACAAAAACACACACAACCACACACAACATATACACAACACACACAGAGCCCTACGGAGGCAGCCGTTGTCCTGGAGTGGTTACTGCAGTTCATAAGTCTGGGCAAAGTCAAACCACACACATGAACACCAGCGCACATTACACACATACAACAAGTCAAGCACACATATACACACATAGCAGTTAAACACACAATCACATATATGCATCGAACAACCACACAACACACAAGACACACTCACTCACTCTTCTCTAAAAATTACACAGACACATACACAAACAGTAGCAACACTCACTCTCTAACACTTACACACACACACAAACAAGCACTCACAAATACTAAATTTGGCTCTCTCTTACAGACATTGAAACACACACACACACCCACTCACTCTAGCTAGCTCTCACACACAATCTCTTTTACAAATTACACCCCAACCACACTCTCTCTTTCTCTCTCTCTCTCTCACTACTCACGCCCTGACTCTCTCTTCCACAAACACACAACTCTCTAACCTCACCTTCAACCCTCCCTCCCTATCCTCTCTCTCTCACCACAAACACACACAATCTCTAACCT
>JAVRFV010002213.1:1031241-1080278 GCA_032716605.1 Paralithodes platypus | reverse complement strand
TCAGAGATGAGGTACAACAGGTTAGCAAAATTCATGGTGGATCCAATGTTTCACAAGTAAACATCTTGCATCTTCAGGGAATGGACAGGTAATGATTAGAATAAGGACAAGGACGAAATAATTGAAAAACGAGAGCTCGCCAACAACCTTCGTAAAGAACGAGATGCTCTTCTTCGGATTTGGAAAGACGAAACCCCTCCAGACCACCTCAAAGCCGAAATCAACACAGCCCTCGAACAACTCCTTGAACAACACAGAAGACAAGCCGAAATCACAACCATAAAAAAGCTTGCCCGTCTTTATGGCGGAAACATAAAACATCCCAAACCAACAAAAGGATACATAAACCTGACTAACACCATTCTGACCCTGGACCAAGAAGACCTCCTCAACAAAGGCCTCAACTGCCACTACAGCTCCAAACCTGGCCCCCACCGGAAACGCCTAGAAACGGAAATCCTCCTGGACGACATCCTACGACTCAAGAAGGATGGCAAGGTCACCACTACTCCCGCCCTACAACCTACTCTCCTCGCTGAAGCCGCCAAAACCAGAGGAACTCACCATAGCAAAATCCTCAACAAACAACACTTCCAAGCTGCCAAACAATTAAGAGACAACCCCAACATCATCATCCGTCGTGCGGATAAAGCTTCTGCCTCGTGATGTCATGACAAGGAGGAATATCTTAGAAAAATGGATGTCATCTTAAATGACAACACCAAATTTAAAAAGATCACCCGCAACCCAACCGACGAAATCAAACGTACTGCCAACACCACCATCACCGCCATCAACGCCAAACAAGGAGGGGTCCACCTTAAAAAACTCGTCGGAGAATACACCCCTGGTTATGCGTACGGAACCATCAAAACACACAAACCTGGGAACCCCCTCCGCCCCATTATCTCCCAGATCCCCACTGCCACCTACCAGATCGCCAAGGCCCTGAACAACCTCCTCACCCCCTACGTGCCAAGCCAATACAACCTTAACTCAGCCCACGATTTCTTGGACATTTTACGAGACGCCCCCCGGAACAACAACCACAATCGCCTCCCTCGACGTAGAAAGCCTGTTCACCAACGTGCCAGTGGATAGGACCATTGACATGATTCTACGTCGAATTTACCATTGCCCTGATACACCAACACTGGACATCCCGGAGAAGGCCTTGAAAACACTACTGGAGCTATGTACCAAGGAGGCCCCCTTCCTTTGCCCCCGGGGCAACATGTACAAGCAGATAGACGGTGTGGCGATGGGCATTCCCCGAGGAGTTCTTTTTGCGAACTTTTTTATGGGTACCATCGAGGAAGAGCTCCTAGCTGCCCAACGACCCGCCGTCTACTGTAGATACGTGGATGACATCTTCGTGCAAATCAAGGACCTCCACGAACTACAGGAACTCCAGCGTCGCTTCATGACCTCCTCCGGACTTAACTTCACCTTTGAAAAATTAAACAATGGACAACTCCCCTTCCTCGTAGCTCTGAACGACCATGGGTTCAAAACCACCGTCTACACTAAACCAACTAACACAGGACAATGCCTCAACGGCGATAGTGAATGCCCCGGCCGTTATCTTCTATCCTCCATCTCCGCCTATGTAAGGAGAGCCCTCACGCACTGCTCTACCTGGGCCGACACCCACCAGGAACTAGAAAGACTATCCCAAGTTTTAGTGAATAATGGATACTCCAGCTCCGACATCTCCAGCACCATCAACCAACATCTTGAAATAACATAGATTACCATAACATAGATTATAACCTACATCTATGACTCAAACTTGTAAATACAATCTCAACAAACCCTCTAAATAACATAGGTCATTCTGAAACTGCATAACATCCGTCTAAATTTGGCCAGAATGAAAGATAATAAGACGTCATGGTGCTGAAGGGGTTAACCCATACAGTACCGGTGACGTCCTTTTCATTATTTTGTGGCAACTATTAGACGATTTTATTCAGATTAGGAAAGGCCTCTAGCAATAATAGGCTTTAAACTATCTCAACCAACTCTTTTAACAGCCGCAGAGACTTCCTAAGCTGCATAGTATCGTCTACATATACCTGAAATAAAAGATAACACGTCGCTGGTACTCAAAGGGTTAAGTTTATTTCATAATTATCCATATACACTTCACCATTGTTTGTATTAGTATAATCTAATACTACAACAAATATTGGTCCCCTTCTCCCTCATGTTTAGCGCCATTAGTTTTGAGAATTTATGACGCTCATTCCATTAGTTTGGCGATTTTAGACATTTTACCCCATTTCTTTGTCAATATTAAGACCTTGCATGCCATTTTGGTGTAGATTTTTTCCTGGCGAGCGATAGCGAGCCTGTAATATTAGGAGGAACCGGCCTTCGGCAGCGACATTTGTCTACCGAAAAATTTACAAATTTATCCTGAAGGGGGCCTAGGGGGTATTTTTATAAGCTTGGTGGAGGTTTAGCGAGGAAACTAAAAAATAAGCTAATAAATAAATAAAGACCAAAAAACAAGCACTAACCCCATAATACCCTCTGTAACTTCCATTAGCTCTTTTATAATCCTGCTCCATACTTTGTTATGCTTTCTTCGTCTAATTACCGTACGTACACTTTTCTTGGATTAGTTCTATGGTCTCCTTTCTTTGTATTGTCTGTATACTTCCTCTCTTCTCTCATGTCTTCGTTAATCCTCCTCTTCCTCCTCTTCCCCTCCCCTTTTTCCTTCATACTTTATTTCCGTTGTTCAGTTGTTTATTATTATGGACCTTTTTTATTCATATATTTGTTCTTGCTATCGCCCCCTTCCTTTGTGCCTTCTTTCAGTTTCTTCTATTTCCTCTCCCGTCATAGTTCTGCTCTCGTTATCGTCCCTTCCTGTATTTATACTTTTCCTCCTCCCCCTCTTTCTTCTTCTTCTTCTTCTTCCTCCTTCCGTGTTCTCTTCTTTGTATTTCTGCTTTCGTTACCGCCTCCTTTTCTATTTTGTTTCCCTTTTATATCTCTTTCTCTTTCTCCACCTCCTTCTCTTCTTCCTTGTGCTTCTGTTCTCGTCACCGCCTCCTTTCCTCTTCTCTCTTCTTCCTCCGCCCTCTCCTTCTCCTCCTTCTCCTTCTCCTCCTCCTTCTTCCTTCTTCCTTCTTCTTCTTCTTCCTTGTATTTCCGCTTTCGTTACCGCCTCCTTTCCTGTTTTATTTTCCCTGTTCTCTCTTTCTCCTCCTCCTCCTCTTTTTGCCGATGCCTGCTGGTGGGGAGTTAATGGCATGTAAAACTTCTCTTTATCCTCCTACTCCCCTTAGTCCTCTTTTCTTCCTCTCCCTCTTCTTCCTCTCCCTCTTCTTCCCCTCCCTCTTACTTCTTCCTCCTTCTTTTCTGCCACTTCCATAACTTCCACCTTCGTTATTGTTATTATTGTTGTTGTTGTTGTTGACTTCCTCCTTCACCTCTTCCCCTTTTCCTTCTCCACCTTCCTTCTACTCCTCTACTTAGTTGTTGTTATTAATGTTGCTCAAATTGTGAACGTCGACGCATCTTTTGTGCTAATAAAGAATAATAAAGGTACAAAAATAATACTTGCAATAATATACAGACCTCCAGCTCAATCAGTGCAAACTGACCGAGAAATTTACGAACAAATTGCAGATGTAAGTAACTCACAAGATACCGTAATTTTTGGCGACTTTAATTTACCTGTGACCAAGTGGGGGATACTCTTACTTCACACTCCGGACATGACTTGTATACGAACTTGCAAGAGAGTTCGCTTTATCAATTTGTTCAAACGCCGACCCGTGGTAATAACGTTCTTGACATTGTACTTGCAACAAAAGAAGAATTAATAGAGAATTTGAATGTTGGTGATGAATTCAGTAACAGCGACCATCGTACGATAACTTTCACTTTAAAGTTTACTAGTAACGAACCAAATAGTAGCATCGAAAAAGTTCCTAATTTCAAGAAAGCAAACTTCCATAAACTTAGAGCTATGTTTAAAGAAACTGACTGGAGCTTTTTAATTAACAATAACGACATAAATACATCTTGGAAGTTATTCCAAAACCACTTACCTAAAAGCAGTGCCAGACTGCATACCATCGAAAATACGGCGTCCAGGCCATAATAATAAGCCCAAATGGTGGAATAAAGATATTTCAAACTGCCTGCTTGCTAAAAAATTTGCTAATGATAGATTAAAATCCTCACAAAATGACGAAGAACGGGTGAAATTTGTAGAGCTACGACGCAAAGCCAAAAGTTAATTAAGCAAAGTAAAAAGACCTTAGAGTTACATATTGCGAATCAAAGTAAAACAAACCCGAAAGAATTCTATAGTTATATCAGAAAGAAAAAAGTAGTTACTTCAACTGTTGGACCGTTAGTCGATGAAAATGGAGAATACACCAAAGACGAAGTACAAATGAGTAATGCCCTCAATACCTTCTTTGCATCAGTTTTTACAACAGAAGACCTCAGTGATATCCCTACACCATCGCCGATTCAGATTGATAATTCAGATGTTCTAAGCAATATCACCGTTACAGAGAGAGAAGTATTGAATTGTTTAGATAAACTCAAGGTAAATAAAACGCCTGGACCTGATACAATCTCGCCTAGAGTTCTAAAGGAAGCTAAGGATGAGCTCTCCAAACCACTGACAGTACTATTCAATAAATCCTTACAGTCTGGAACTATGCCTGATCAGTGGAAGCTAGCCAACGTAACACCGATATTAAAAAAAGGCAGCAAATCCCTACCCAGTAACTATTGTCCAATTAGCTTAACCTCAGTTGTATGTAAAATGCTAGAAACGGTCATACGAGACAGACTCGTAAATCACTTAGAGGAAAATAACATACTTAAAGATACTCAACACGGCTTTCGTAAAAAACGTTCCTGTTTAACAAACCTCTTAGACTTCTTCCACGATATCCTCAACCTCTACGATGAGAGTAAAGCTGTAAATATTATATACCTTGATTTTCAAAAGGCCTTTGACAAATTTCCCCACAAACGTTTACTACTAAAACTAAAAGCGCATGGAATACAAGACGGTGTGTTGAAATGGATAGAAAAATGGCTCAGCGACAGAAAGCAAAGAGTAGTCATAAACGGTAAGGCATCTAAATGGACCAATGTAAGTAGCGGGGTACCCCAGGGATCGGTACTAGGACCAATTCTCTTTCTAATTTACATCAACGACATAGATGAGGGCCTCACCTGTACAATCTCAAAATTTGCTGACGATACAACAATTGCAAATAGCGTACTCTCAAAAGAACAAGTTGACGATATGCAACACAATCTAGATAAATTGTCATGTTGGGCCCAAATTTGGCAAATGAGTTTCAATGCGGATAAATGTAAAGTACTACATATCGGATACCTAAATAAGAAAGCAAACTATTCGATGAATGGCACTCAGCTTAAGAATGTAAACAGAGAAACCGATCTGGGAGTAACAATATCGAGTAACCTAAAACCGAGTCAACAATGTTCAGAAGTTGTTAAGAAGGCAAACAAAATAATTGGCTTTATAGGCAGGTCATTGAGCATAAATCCAAAGAAGTTATCCTAACCCTTTACAATTCCTTAGTCCGCCCTCTTCTGGAATACTGCGTTCAATCCTGGTGCCCTTATTACCAAAAAGATATAAACAAGCTAGAACGAGTTCAACGTAGAGTTACCAAAATGATACCTAGCCTAAAGAACAAACCATACGAAGAGCGTCTTAGAGAATTAAATCTATTTCCTTTAACCCAGCGCAGATTAAGAGGTGACTTAATTCAAGTGTTCAAAATCATCAAAGGCATCGACAATATGAACTGTAGTAAGTACTTCACTATCGAACAATCTAATTACACGCGGGGAAACGGTTGCAAAATTATTGGTAAATCTTTTAACTCACACGAATCTAAGAATTTCTTCTTTAATCGAGTTGTCAACTTGTGGAATGGGCTTCCCCGAAACGTTATAGACTGCATCACCGTTGGTTCATTTAAACTCCGCCTAGACAAATATCTCGCTACAAACCCGCGACTGACTGCGTTTGTAAATGAATAACTATATTTTATCCCCCCCCCTCAGTTACTAACCCATCTGTCCCCTACTAACTTCCTAATCCTGCCACGGACATTAGTTCCAGGGCAGTAATTCCCTTTCCAATGTTCCCTTACCCACTCTAAACCACTGTTTGGACACTTGATCCTCAGTGTTTTGGAGGACAAGCAACCTAGAAGGGTCACTAGATCTGTTATTGCTTGATTTCCTTTGTACCTTAATCCTCACCCACACGCACTCCGACACACACACACACACACACACACACACACTGCAGTATATATTTATTATGCACAAAGACACGGGAAATCTTATGCCCCCCCCCTCTCTCTCTCTCTCTCTCTCCCTCTCTCTCTCTCTCACACAAAATATATATTTTTACAATAATATGATTATGGCAAATTATATTTAAATTTATTTCAGAATCTTACAAGGTAGAGATTATCAATGCAGATCTAATCTACATGAATTATCTCTCTTTAACACGTACACACACAAACTCACACTCCCTCTCTCTAATACATAATCATATTACACATAATATAAATTCAACAACCGCTCTGTCACACACACACACACACACACACACACACACACACACTACTGAATATTTGTTATATACGAACATATAATCTCACTCTTGCAACGCATATCATACAGTATCATGCTGTAATAAAAGATGCAGGAAATCTTATCCCTACCTCCCCGCTTTCTTTTTTTCTGTAGGAATTTTAATCTGACTTCCATATACCCTTCCCAATATGAATACAATCGTCTAATAATAGCCAGCAAATAAAAATATATGCGAATTGTATCTTCTACGTATTGTATTCAGGGATGTGTGTTGCGAGGTTGTAAGTATGGTCTATTATAAGATTTGTATTGCATTGATCTCGCACCACCAAGAATGTCTCATTGTATGTACTGTAGGCCTGTATGTACTTTGATGATGATAAAGTGTAGCTTATCCTATGTTATCTTACATTACATTGAATTAAGGGAGCTCAGACGGCATTGTGCAGCATAATTTACTGGTTCGGCTCAATGGTTTAAGGAAGGGGTTTCATTTCCGCTCTAAACCTCCATCAAACTTAAAAGAACACCCACAAGACTCCAATTCGATATAAATTTGTACATTTTTTGGTAGAAAAATTTCCCGGCCAAAGGCCGGTTACTTCTATATTTACAGGCTCGCTATCGCTCGGTAGGAAAAAATCGACAACTAAATTGCACGAAAGGTCTTAATATTGGCAAAGAAATGGGGCAAAAGGTCTGAATATCGCCAAACTAATGGGGCGAATGTCTTAAAATCTTATAACTAATAGGGCTAAACATAAGAGAGGAGGAGGAGGACTCTAAAAACCAACTGCCTCCCCTTAACCCCATCCGACATATATGACGCGATCGCGTCACATGGGCGAGTGGCCAAAAACCCATATGATGTGATCGCGTCATATGAACTTATTGAAATCGCTCAGAAATAAGTTAATGACAGGATTTGCGTCATATTCAGCTCAGTAAGTTAGATAAGTTAGCTCAGAATCTGCCGGTTGCTGGCACCCCAAATTCCTTCGACTTCTAACGGCCCCTCAGTGTGAAAAAGAGTGTTGTGACGGT
Source organism: Paralithodes platypus (assembly GCA_032716605.1). Taxonomy (NCBI): domain Eukaryota; kingdom Metazoa; phylum Arthropoda; class Malacostraca; order Decapoda; family Lithodidae; genus Paralithodes; species Paralithodes platypus. The sequence continues at coordinate 1,072,601 of JAVRFV010002213.1, read as the reverse complement.
AACACCAGGCGCGCGGTCAACCCCTAACTTTCGTAAGTAAATATGTCTTGGGGGGAGGGGGGGGGGGGGGTAATTTAGTCTACAAGCTAAGTACTGTATGTTGTCAACGCTGACATAACCTATGTTGTCAACGCTGACATAACCTATGTTGTCAACGCTGACATAACCTATTTCAATGTTCTCTCACTTTAACTCTCTAGCACACACACACACACACACACACACACACACACACACACACATTTCAATATACACAAAATTGGTAATTGACAATGAATCAATTTTTTTCGGAATTTTGCAAGCCATGTACAATGTTGATGCAATCCACATCCACTCTCCCACAATTGAATGCTTGCTTGCTTGCTTGCTCTCTCTCGTTCGCTCTCACTCTCGTTCGCTCTCACTCTCTCAATCCTCTTAACACCACCACAGCCTTTGTTTAGTGTTCCGTGTGTTTTTAAAGAAAATGTTGTTTTCTTTCGGTCGACAATGCCCTTTTAACTCAAACCGCACCCCCACCCAACCTCTCTCTCACTCTCTCTCTCGGCCATCAAACGTATTCATGGTTGTTTTCATCCACCTCTTGTCTTCTTTCTCCCTTCCCTCTACTTTTTCTCCTCCTCTTCACCACGTCCACCCCCTTCCTCCCCCTCTCTCTCTTTCTCCCCTCCCCCATCCTATCCCAGTTCTCCACCCACCCTCTCATTTTTCCCTTCATTCATCCACCCCCTCTCATACCTCCTCTCTTTCCCATCACCACTCTCCCCCATCCCTCTCCTCTTTCTCCCCCTCTCCTTCCGTCTGTCCCCCCACCACTCTCTCATACCTCTTCTCTTTCCCATCACCCCTCTCCCCCATCCCTCCCTCCATTTATCTCTCTCTCCCCCACCCCCCCTCTTCCATCAAACGCGTGCACCCAGCCCAGTGTCTGCCCCCTTCCCCCCCTCAAAAGAAATTGGGGTCTGCTTTTGTTGGTCCTCCCTTTGATATCTTGTTAATGAAGGACCGCCCAAGCCCCCCACATCTACCCTTAGATCCCCCCGCGACCCCCTTAGCTCCCCTGCACTACGCCCACCCTTAGCTAGCCCCCCTTCCCTCCTACGCCTTAGTACACCTTCCTCCTCCCCCCCACCCCCCTTCCCTCCTACGCCTTAGTACACCTTCCTCCTCCCCCAACCCCCCTTCCCTCCTACGCCTTACTACACCTTCCTCCCCCCCACCCCCCTCCCCTCCTACGCCTTAGTACACCTTCCTCCCCCCCCCACCCCCCTTCCCTCCTACGCCTTAGTACACCTTCCTCCCCCCCACCCCCCTTCCCTCCTAGCCTTAGTAACACTTCCTCCACCCCCACCCCCCTTCCCTCCTACGCCTTAGTACACCTTCCTCCCCCCCACCACCCCCCTTCCCTCCTACGCCTTAGTAAACCTTCCTCCCCCCCTCCACCCCCTTCCCTCCTACGCCTTAGTACACCTTCCTCCCCCCCACCCCCCTTCCCCTCCTACGCCTTAGTACACCTTCCTCCCCCCCCACCCCCCTTCCTCCTCATTCTTTTTTCGTTTGTCTATCTGTATCAACAACAAACACATGCACACACACATATCCCCTCTCTCCCTCTCCCTCCTCTACACAACCTCATTCAACTTCGTTGCTCTCTCTCTCTCTCTCTCTCTCCACTTTGATCTCATCATGTACCTGTATGCAACCTTTGTATAATTATCATGTATTTATACGAGCTAAATAAAATATTCAAATTAAATTAAATCTCCCCGCCCCCCCTCTCACCTCTCTCTCTCTATGCTGTTAATTATGATAAATGTATATTTATATGAACACAAAAGTAATTTCATATTTGTCCATATTTCGAAAAATTAGCTACTTAGTTATTTATAATACGTCTGCTATTTATCTATCTATTGTATCTATTGGCGCCGCCACTCGATGTTTTGTATGAGGTATATTCCCCTAGATGGGTGGCCGATCAAGGCTGACGAATTCCATTCACCCGGATATTTCTAAGGTTGTCTCCCCTAGATGGGTTGCCGACCAAGGGTGACGAGTTCCATTCACCCAAAAACAAACAACCTATAGCAACAAATGTCCACCGGATTTACCTTAAATTAAGGGGAGACAGACCGTTTTTCTAAACCCCCTTCTCCCTAATGTTTAGCCCCACTAGTTATGAAATATTAAGACGTTGGTTCCATTAATTTGGAGATATTATGACTTTTCACCCCATTTCTTTGTCAATATTAGGACCCTTCGTGCCATTTAAGTGTTGATTTTCTCCTGGCGAGCGATAGCGAGCCTGTAAATTAAGGAGGAATCGGCCTTTGGCCGGGACAAAATCCATCTTGAAGAAGGGTCTAGGGGGTGTTTTTCTAAGCTTGATGGAGGTCTAGGGAGGAAACTAAAACAAAAATATGAATACATGAATTAATACACCAAACAAACAGCCACTGTCCCCTCAACGAAACATCAAAGCACATAGCTCTAAGTTTCCGTTACATTACAATGATATTAACGTCCACAATACTTAAGGGGAAATGTTCACTTAAAGGATGTTATTTTCGAGTTCTCCCTCATGTTTAGCCCAATTAGTTTTGAGATATTAAGACGTTCGCCCTGTTAGGACATTTCGCCCAATTTCTGTCAATTTTAAGACCTTTCGTGTCATTTAGGCGTCGATTTTTACCTGGCGAGCGATAGCAAGGCTGTATTTTAAGACGAACCAGGCCGGGACATTTTCTATCGAAATATATACAAATTTATCTTAAAGAAGGGTCGTGGTGGTGGGTGATTTTTTAAGTTTGATGGCGGTCTAGGGAGGAAACTAAAAAAAAAAAAAAATGAACCAATAAATACGCCTATCCCCCCATTAAGCAACTCTATATTTCTCAACTAATACCGGTAAACGCGGAATTAAATCACGAACGCCATTATTCGTTTTGTTTTTCTTTTTGTGTTTTCCTTTCGTTCATCACTGTGTAATAGACAGGTAGGAAAATGAGACTGCCAGTTCGGCAGAATATAATATATATTTGAGTACATGCTGCGTGTCTGACAGGATTTGAGTACATGCTGCGTGTCTGACAGTACATGCTGCGTGTCAGATAGTACATGCTGCGTGTCAGATAGTACATGCTGCGTGTCAGATAGTACATGCTGCGTGTCAGATAGTACATGCTGCGTGTCAGATAGTACATGCTGCGTGTCAGATAGGATTTATCCTCAAAGCACAGGTAGTTGATGGCATTATTAACACATTCATTATCATACTATCTATCATACTATCTATCATACTATCTATCATACTATCTATCATACTATCTATCATACTATCTATCATACTATCTATCATACTATCTATTCATTATCATACTATCTTTCTTCCTTTCATTCTGCTTGTCAATAGACGATTTGATTAGGAATTCGAATACGTATTTCGTGTTAGACAGCTTTATTTCGTGTTAGACAGCTTTATTCCCTCCAAAGCATAGCAAGTATATAATAATATGTATTTCATATGTTCACCAACCCACCAATTAACTTACAAATAAACCCAATTAATGAAATCAATGAAACTAATGAATACATGTGGTACTCCAAGGATTCGAACCTAGGATACTCACCGAAATTCAGCGCACTAACCATTATGCTACCAAGACAGTCAATATGAAGATGTCTGTCTTCCATCTGTTCTTGATAATACCATACGATTTTATGTAGTTATACAAGGACCAATCAAAGCGATAACATCAATTATGTTACACAGTATACTTAGTCAGTATATTGAGACAGTTAAGTTAATAATTTGACTCTGAGCCTTAACCCGTTCCTTACCGGCTACGTCTCTTTACTTTACTCTGGCTACTATTAGACGATGTTATGCAGTTTAAAAAGCGGCCTCCAGTACCTATCAGGCTTCAAACTATCTCTCCTAACCCTTTTTATAAGTGTTATAAGTTTGATGGCGGTCTATGGAGGACACTAAAAGAAATAGTAAAAAGATACATAAATGAGCAAATAGAGACGCCCATCTCCCTTTAACTAATAAAAGCGCCTAATGATAGCCAGAATCCATCCAATACCATAACGGCTTTCTTCCTTATATCTGGCTATCACCGCTCAATACCATAATGGCTTCCTTCCTTATATCTGGCTATCACCGCTCAATACCATAATGGCTTTCTTCCTTATATCTGGCTATCACCGCTCAATACCATAACGGCTTTCTTCCTTATATCTGGCTATCACCGCTCAATACCATAATGGCTTTCTTTCTTATATCTGGCTATCACCGCTCAATACCATAACGGCTTTCTTCCTTATATCTGGCTATCACCGCTCAATACCATAATGGCTTTCTTCCTTATATCTGGCTATCACCGCTCAATACCATAACGGCTTTCTTCCTTATATCTGGCTATCACCGCTCAATACCATAAGGCTTTCTTCCTTATATCTGGCTATCACCGCTCAATACCATAACGGCTTTCTTCCTTATATCTGGCTATCACCGCTCAATACCATAATGGCTTCCTTCCTTATATCTGGCTATCACCGCTCAATACCATAACGGCTTCCTTCCTTATATCTGGCTATCACCGCTCAATACCATAACGGCTTTCTTACTTATATCTGGCTATCACCGCTCAATACCATAACGGCTTTCTTCCTTATATCTGGCTATCACCGCTCAATACCATAACGGCTTTCTTCCTTATATCTGGCTATCACCGCTCAATACCATAACGGCTTTCTTCCTTATATCTGGCTATCACCGCTCAATACCATAACGGCTTTCTTCCTTATATCTGGCTATCACCGCTCAATACCATAACGGATTTCTTCCTTATATCTGGCTATCACCGCTCAATACCATAACGGCTTTCTTCCTTATATCTGGCTATCACCGCTCAATTCCATAACGGCTTTCTTGCTTATATCTGGCTATCACCGCTCAATACCATAACGGATTTCTTCCTTATATCTGGCTATCACCGCTCAATACCATAACGGATTTCTTCCTTATATCTGGCTATCACCGCTCAATACCATAACGGCTTTCTTCCTTATATCTGGCTATCACCGCTCAATACCATAACGGCTTTCTTCCTTATATCTGGCTATCACCGCTCAATACCATAATGGCTTCCTTCCTTATATCTGGCTATCACAGCTCAATACCATAACGGCTTTCTTCCTTATATCTGGCTATCACCGCTCAATACCATAATGGCTTCCTTCCTTATATCTGGCTATCACAGCTCAATACCATAACGGCTTCCTTCCTTATATCTGGCTATCACCGCTCAATACCATAATGGCTTCCTTCCTTATATCTGGCTATCACAGCTCAATACCATAACGGCTTTCTTCCTTATATCTGGCTATCACCGCTCAATACCATAATGGCTTTCTTCCTTATATCTGGCTATCACCGCTCAATACCATAACGGCTTTCTTCCTTATATCTGACTATCACCGCTCAATACCATAATGGCTTTCTTCCTTATATCTGGCTATCACCGCTCAATACCATAACGGCTTTCTTCCTTATATCTGGCTATCACCGCTCAATACCATAACGGCTTCCTTCCTTATATCTGGCTATCACCGCTCAATACCATAACGGCTTCCTTCCTTATATCTGGCTATCACCGCTCAATACCATAACGGCTTTCTTACTTATATCTGGCTATCACCGCTCAATACCATAACGGCTTTCTTCCTTATATCTGGCTATCACCGCTCAATACCATAACGGCTTTCTTCCTTATATCTGGCTATCACCGCTCAATACCATAACGGCTTTCTTCCTTATATCTGGCTATCACCGCTCAATACCATAACGGCTTTCTTCCTTATATCTGGCTATCACCGCTCAATACCATAACGGATTTCTTCCTTATATCTGGCTATCACCGCTCAATACCATAACGGCTTTCTTCCTTATATCTGGCTATCACCGCTCAATTCCATAACGGCTTTCTTGCTTATATCTGGCTATCACCGCTCAATACCATAACGGATTTCTTCCTTATATCTGGCTATCACCGCTCAATACCATAACGGATTTCTTCCTTATATCTGGCTATCACCGCTCAATACCATAACGGCTTTCTTCCTTATATCTGGCTATCACCGCTCAATACCATAACGGCTTTCTTCCTTATATCTGGCTATCACCGCTCAATACCATAACGGCTTTCTTCCTTATCTGGCTATCACCGCTCAATACCATAACGGCTTTCTTCCTTATATCTGGCTATCACCGCTCAATACCATAACGGCTTTCTTCCTTATATCTGGCTATCACCGCTCAATACCATAATGGCTTTCTTCCTTATATCTGGCTATCACCGCTCAATACCATAACGGATTTCTTCCTTATATCTGGCTATCACCGCTCAATACCATAACGGCTTTCTTCCTTATATCTGGCTATCACCGCTCAATTCCATAACGGCTTTCTTCCTTATATCTGGCTATCACCGCTCAATACCATAACGGATTTCTTCCTTATATCTGGCTATCACCGCTCAATACCATAACGGCTTTCTTCCTTATATCTGGCTATCACCGCTCAATACCATAACGGCTTTCTTCCTTATATCTGGCTATCACCGCTCAATACCATAACGGCTTTCTTCCTTATATCTGGCTATCACCGCTCAATACCATAACGGCTTTCTTCCTTATATCTGGCTATCACCGCTCAATACCATAACGGCTTTCTTCCCTATATCTGGCTATCACAGCTCAATACCATAACGGATTTCTTCCTTATATCTGGCTATCACCGCTCAATACCATAACGGCTTTCTTCCTTATATCTGTCTATCACCGCTCAATACCATAACGGATTTCTTCCTTATATCTGGCTATCACCGCTCAATACCATAACGGCTTTCTTCCTTATATCTGGCTATCACCGCTCAATTTTATTCAGCTTAGGGATGGTTCCTGGGAATCACAAAGTAAAAATGAAATTGCCAGTTCGCTTGGCTAACAATCCAGTAACATGCAAGAAGATAATTACTTCTTGTCAGAGTATTTGCGTGTGTATATCATATGCAGTAGATGGAAATATTAACCCCTTCTGTACCGGCGACGTCTTTTGTTATTTATTGTAGTTATATGTAAACGATTGTGTGCAGTTTAAGAAGAATCTCTGGTAGTTAATAGGGTTGATTGAGAAAGTTCGAACCCATATAATTGCTAGAGATCCTTCCTAAACTGAATAAAATCGTCTAATAGTTTCCAGAATATAATGAAAGACAATTAACAGTCCAGAAGATAATTACTTCGTGTCAGACAGTTTGTGTGTGTATAAATCATAGGCAGTGGCTGGAATTATTCGCTCACTCAATATGACGTTGTCTTCTTTCATATTTGCATCCTAACACTAATAATGCTTTATTCTGGCTACCAATAGACGATATTATTAGTATACTATTGGCTAACATGTAAAAATATACACTGCATGTCAGCCATATATTGCTTTGGGTAAATATACACTGCATGTCAGCCATATATTGCTTTGGGTAAATGATATGCAGTACACGACGTAATCAAGGCATTATATACGATGACGCAGTAAATGAATTATTCTGGCTATCAATGAATAACATGACAGGCTAGCATGCAAGGGGTAATAAACACACAATATAACATGACAGGCTAGCATGCAAGGGGTAATAAACACACAATATAACATGACAGGCTAGCATGCAAGGGGTAATAAACACACAATATAACATGACAGGCTAGCATGCAAGGGGTAATAAACACACAATATAACATGACAGGCTAGCATGCAAGGGGTAATAAACACACAATATAACATGACAGGCTAGCATGCAAGGGGTAATAAACACACAATATAACATGACAGGCTAGCATGCAAGGGGTAATAAACACACAATATAACATGACAGGCTAGCATGCAAGGGGTAATAAACACACAATATAACATGACAGGCTAGCATGCAAGGGGTAATAAACACACAATATAACATGACAGGCTAGCATGCAAGGGGTAATAAACACACAATATAACATGACAGGCTAGCATGCAAGGGGTAATAAACACATAATATAACATGACAGGCTAGCATGCAAGGGGTAATAAACACACAATAACATGACAGGCTAGCATGCAAGGGGTAATAAACACACAATATAACATGACAGGCTAGCATGCAAGGGGTAATAAACACACAATATAACATGACAGGCTAGCATGCAAGGGGTAATAAACACACAATATAACATGACAGGCTAGCATGCAAGGGGTAATAAACACACAATATAACATGACAGGCTAGCATGCAAGGGTAATAAACACAATATAACATGACAGGCTAGCATGCAAGGGGTAATAAACACACAATATAACATGACAGGCTAGCATGCAAGGGGTAATAAACACACAATATAACATGACAGGCTAGCATGCAAGGGGTAATAAACACACAATATAACATGACAGGCTAGCATGCAAGGGGTAATAAACACACAATATAACATGACAGGCTAGCATGCAAGGGGTAATAAACACACAATATACATGACAGGCTAGCATGCAAGGGGTAATAAACACACAATATAACATGACAGGCTAGCATGCAAGGGTAATAAACACACAATATAACATGACAGGCTAGCATGCAAGGGGTAATAACACACAATATAACATGACAGGCTAGCATGCAAGGGGTAATAAACACATAATATAACATGACAGGCTAGCATGCAAGGGGTAATAAACACACAATATAACATGACAGGCTAGCATGCAAGGGGTAATAAACACACAATATAACATGACAGGCTAGCATGCAAGGGGTAATAAACACACAATATAACATGACAGGCTAGCATGCAAGGGGTAATAAACACACAATATAACATGACAGGCTAGCATGCAAGGGGTAATAAACACACAATAATATTATAACATGACAGGCTAGCATGCAAGGGGTAATAAACACACAATAACATGACAGGCTAGCATGCAAGGGGTAATAAACACACAATATAACATGACAGGCTAGCATGCAAGGGGTAATAAACACACAATATAACATGACAGGCTAGCATGCAAGGGGTAATAAACACACAATATAACATGACAGGCTAGCATGCAAGGGGTAATAAACACACAATATAACATGACAGGCTAGCATGCAAGGGGTAATAAACACACAATAATATTATAACATGACAGGCTAGCATGCAAGGGGTAATAAACACACAATATAACATGACAGGCTAGCATGCAAGGGGTAATAAACACACAATATAACATGACAGGCTAGCATGCAAGGGGTAATAAACACATAATATAACATGACAGGCTAGCATGCAAGGGGTAATAAACACACAATATAACATGACAGGCTAGCATGCAAGGGGTAATAAACACACAATATAACATGACAGGCTAGCATGCAAGGGGTAATAAACACACAATATAACATGACAGGCTAGCATGCAAGGGGTAATAAACACACAATAATATTATAACATGACAGGCTAGCATGCAAGGGGTAATAAACACACAATATAACATGACAGGCTAGCATGCAAGGGGTAATAAACACACAATATATACTGCCAGTCATTCTTTATTATTTTTTCATAGTGTAGATGATATGTAGTAGACGAAATTAGCAATGCATAATATACCGTGACATATATATTTCATTCTGGCCATTAAAGGGGGTTTACCTGCTTTTTTTGTTTAGCTTTCTCTCCTTTTCTCTCTTTCTCTTGCTTGTATCCATTCGGTCCCATTCAGCCAACTGTTTTAAGACGTTTATCCCCTTCAGGTGTAGATTTCTTCCTGACGAGCTATAGCAAGCCAACATTGTATGGAGAAATCAAGCTTCGCTGGAGAAATGTTTCTATCGAAAAATCTACAAATTTAGCTTGCTGTAAAAAAATACATATTATATGCTGGCTCGCTACCGCTCGCCAGGAAAATATTGACACCTGGACGGGGTAAAAGTCTTAAAACAGTAGGCTGAATGGGGCCGAATGGATACAAGCCAAAGAGAGAGGGAGAGAAAGATAAAAAAAAGCGAGGTGGGCCCCCATAATGAACACTATCAACATGCTACTATTGGCTCACATGCAAGAGTATCTACTGGAGACTACGTACTCTGTTTTAGCATTAGTTTGTTTGTTTTCTGTTTGTTTTAGTGTAGTTGATAATGCAGAACAGGAAGTGATGCAGGCAGTATGAACCAAGACGTTCATCATTTATTATGGCTATCAATTAAGGGAGCCCACCTCGCTTTTTGTATATCTTTCTCTCCCTCTCTCTTTGGCTTATATCCATTCGGCCCCATTCAGCCTATTGTTTTAAGACGTTAACCTCCATCCAGGTGTCAATATTATCCTGGCGAGCGGGAGCGAGCCAGCATATACTGTATATATATATTTGTTTTACAGCAAGCTAAATTTGTACATTTTTCGATAGAAAAAATTCTCCGGCGAAGCCGGATTTCTCCATACAATGCTGGCTCGCTATCGCTCGCCAGGAAAATATTGACACCTGGATGGGGATAAACTTCTTAAAACAGTTGGCTGAATAGGGCCAAATGGATACAAGTCAGAGAAATAGAGAACAGGAGAGATAAAGCAGGTGATCCCTTAACGCTATCTATCTATCTATCTATTGCCTGACGCCGTGATCCCCGAAGGGGTGGCCACGAACGAACCGCCCCCATGCACCTCTGTCCCCAGTCAGTCGACGCCCCTCCCCCCAACCAGCACCGCCTTCGTTCATGTAGTTCCTCACTCCATCCTTCCACCTCATATTCGGTCTACCTCTCCCCCTCTGTCCCTCCACCTCGCTCTCGTACACCCTCTTAGTCATTCTCTCGCTTTCCATACGTTCCATATGGCCGAACCATCTCAAGTTGTTCCTTTTCACACTTTCCAGCACATCTACCTCCACACCACACCTCCTTCTTACTTCCTCATTAGTCTGTCTATCCCTCCATGTAACTCCGCACGCACTCCTTAAGTAATTCATTTCCACTGCTCTCACTCTTGGTCTGAGTCTCTCAACCAACGTCCATGCTTCGCTTCCGTAAGTCAGTGTCGGGATTACCACACTGTCATGCAAGGACTTCTTCACTTCCATACTGACCACCCTATTTCTTGTTACTGCTTTTAGCGTTCCTACAACCCTCTTCCCCTGTTGTACCATCTCCCGCACCTCTTCATCCATAGTCCCATCTTTACTCAACACACTGCCCAGATACTTAAAAGAGTTGACGATCTCCATAGCCTGACCGTTCAGCTTCACCTCACACTCTGTGACTTCACCCCTTTCGAAGACCATAACCTTGCTCTTCCCCGTATTAACGCTATGGTTAGAATATAATTGGGTGACATGCAAACATACATACTGCTTGGTAGGACTGGTGTTACCGTACATGATATGCAATAATTGGGTGACATGCAAACATACATACTGCTTGGTAGGACTGGTGTTACCGTACATGATATGCAATAATTGGGTGACATGCAAACATACATACTGCTTGGTAGGACTGGTGTTACCGTACATGATAATTATGCAATAAGGGAAATTACCAATGCATAATATATCGTCACATTTATGGTTCGTTCTGGCCATTAATGAACGATATTAACCCCTTCAACGCCATTTCACTTTTTTATCTTCTATTCTGGCTAAAATGAAACAATTGTAAGCAGTTTAAGAAGGACCTAAGCTATTCTAAGGGTTTATTGAGACCGTATCTACCCCTTTGTGTCCTGGAGGTAGATTATGACTTAAAGAAAAGCGTCTATTGGTGACCAGAATATTATCAAATGTACGTCATGGTGCTGAAGAGGTTAACAAGATATCATTGACTAACATGCAAGACCCGACTACTGGAGAATACGTAATGTGTGTTCGCATAATTATATATATATACCGGTATATATATATATATATATTTTTTTTTTTAAATGATAATGCAGTACACGACATTATGCGGGCAGTATTGACCATGACATTTATCTTTTATTCTGGGTATCGCTGAATACTATTAACAGTATTATTGGCTACCATGCAAGACTGACTACTGGGGAATATGTACTGTGTGTTAACATATGTTGGTGTAAAGCTTTGAGGGGGGATGGACCATGTTTTGGCGATTTTTGCATGTATTCATTATTGTTCTATCTATTAGTTCCCCCTTCTAGATTAATTTGTATATTTTTCGGTAGAAAAATGTCCCTGCCGAAGGCCGGTTCTTCCAACATTACAGGCTCACTATCGTTCGCCAGGGAAAAAATCGACACCTAAATAGCACGAATGGTCTAATTATTGACGACTAAATGGGGCGAAAGGTCTTAAAATCGACTAACTAATGGGGCAAACATCTTAACATCTGAAAACTAATGGGGCTAAACATAAGGGAGAAAGTGGTCCATAAAACCTGACCTGGGCATAAATGAATAGACCGTCATATGGAATATATTAATATACACATATAAGGTACAAGTAATGATGTAGTAACTATACAGTATATATTAATATACATATATAAGGTAAAAGTAATGATGTAGTAACTATACAGTATATGTAATATTATTAGTGATGATATAATTATTAGCAGATACACAATTATACAATTATTGATAAAAATATATATATAATTTGGTGGAAAGATATTATAATTATGACAATAACGATCACAAACAAGAATACACCATAATCATAGCAATGTTTATTATTATTTGAAATGTATTATTATAAATATTATTATTATAACGTCAAATAAATGTCTAACAAAATAATAATAATAACAATAATGATAAAATATATATATACGCTAATAAAAGTATGATGATGGTGTATATTATTATTATTATCATCACCCATTACAATAATTATCAGTGCTCCTAATTATCAACCGAATTAATAAAACAATCCACAAACCCACGATAAATACAACATATACGAAACCAATCCAATACTAGTACTTTTACTAGCATTACTAATTTACTATCCTATTATTACCTTTGTCAGTACTATTAATTATCAACCGAACTAATAACAATAAACGGATAAATGCAACATAAACGAAACCAATTAATTATCATTATTATTGTTTTACTAGCATTACTATCATAATTGTCAGTACTACTAATTATCAAAGGCACTACTAGAAAAAACCCGATAAATGCAACATAATCGAAACCAATTTATTATCATTATGAGTACTACTAATTATCATTATGAGTACTACTAATTATCATTATGAGTACTACTAATTATCATTATGAGTACTACTAATTATCATTATGAGTACTACTAATTATCATTATGAGTACTACTAATTATCATTATGAGTACTACTAATTATCATTATGAGTACTACTAATTATCATTATGAGTACTACTAATTATCATTATGAGTACTACTAATTATCATTATGAGTACTACTAATTATCATTATGAGTACTACTAATTATCATTATGAGTACTACTAATTATCAACCCAACTAAAACTACAAAAATCATCCATCCAAGAAAAATGCAACATCAACGAAAAAAAAACACCAAAAAAAAAAAAAAAAAAAAAAACATGCCACATAAAACCCCCAACGAGCTATCACACGGACCAATGATATATAAGGGGAGGTGTGGCAGAGTGGTCTTGCCACTGGACTGGTAATCCAATGGACCCGGGTTCGAATCCCAATATGTCAATGGGAAGATATTATTGGGATGGAATTTGTGCTGTACCTAGTTTCAGTGCATTACCACAACACACCGAAATGCCAAAAAAATACCCTCATTGTTCCCTGATTAAATAGCATTGTATGAATATTCCCATATTCAAAATATGTTACAGGGGGGCAATGCCTAGTGAGTTAATTGCTCAACAGGTGGCGTTCTGTGAGTGAGGGTCCGAGTGTGGGGGGATAAGACTGGGAAGCACAGAGGTGAAGCGGCTTCAGAGATGGAATTGCTTCGAGCCGGGGTGCTTCGCATGTCTCACTCCCTAGAGTGGAACAAGACCTCACGGGCCTCACCGTGTTCAGCGGTGTAGTGTAAAGGCTCTCAGCCTATGCCCGAGAGGGAGTAGTTGGGATATATAAGACAACAAATTAATGGATAATTATGCAGCCTATGTGTCAAAGCTGTTGCGAAATGTGGACCAATAGTTTTGATTCCGTTCTGTATACGTACATGTGTGTGTTGGCTTGTGTACGTGTGTGTATACGGGTGTGTGTGTTTGTGTGTGAAAGAGAAAGAGAGAGAGACTAATTACAGAGATAGGAGGGGGGAGATAATTAGAACCCCCTGTAATTGTGATCAGCTGTCAGGGGGTGTCAAGTACGTGTGTGTGTGTGTGTGTGTGTGTGTGTGTGTGTGTGTGTGTGTGTGTGTGTGTGTGTGTGTGTGTGTGTGTGTGTGTCACGTGTGTGTGTGTGATGATGTCTGTTTGGCTGTTAGGATGTATGTGTGTATGTATGTATGTGGGTGTATATACAGGTATGCATGTATGTATATATTTATGTACAAGTATGTATGTAGGTAGGTAGGTATAGTCCATTAATTATAGGTAGGCCAGAAATCGTGACCCCTAACCTCTATAGGCCTAACTCAAAACAAAGCTAGAGCAAATGGGCTATACATTTCCACACCTATTCCCTGGCTGACCCTTCCTAAATGGTAGATATATTAGCTCGGTTACTCCAATCGTTTATGAGTTATGGAGGTTAGAGGACACGATTTATGGCCTAACTTTAATGAACAAGGTATAGGTAGGTGGGTGGGTGGGTGAGTGGGTAGGTAGGTAGGTATGCAGATGACCTCACAGGTGCAGGAAGAATAGGGGATCTCAAAGAATGGTGGCGGAGAGTACAATCGGTTGGCGAAGTCATTGGTACCATCCGAATGCTAGTAAATATGTACTAATAGTAAAAGAAGACAAGTATGAAGAAGCGGTGCGGACTTTTGATGGGACAGGAGTGAAGATTACAAAGGAGGGTCAACGCCATTTGGGAGCAGTAATAGGCACAGCAGAATGCAAGAGAGACTATGTGCGAAAAAAGGTAGCAGAGTGGGTAAAGGAAGTGAAAACCCTGGCAGACATTGCGAAATCTGAACCACATGCTGCATATACTGGCTTCACATATGGTGTTAAGCACAGATGGACCTTTCTTATGAGAACAGTGCCTGACATTGGACAGATGCTCCGAATGCTGGAAGAAGCAATCAGAGGAGCATTCATACCTGCTTTAACAGAGATGGAAGGCGTCACACAAGAGCTAAGAGATCTATTAGCTCTTCCGCCAAGGTTCGGAGGTATGGGGATCATAAATCCAGTGGAGGCGGCACCTCATGAGTACCAAAATTCCCTTAAACTTACTACGTCTCTGACAGAAAAAATACGGGAGCAAAATGAAAAGATGAGGTGGACGAAGAGGAACAACGAAATGCAAGACAGGAAATTACAAAGAGCAGAGAAGAGAGACAGAAACATAGCCTAGAACAAATTAAGACCGAATGTAGTGGAGAACTGAAAATGAGAGTTGAGATGGCACAAGACACGGGGGCTTCAAATTGGCTCACATCATTACCAATAAAGGAGAAAGGCTTCACCTTAAATAAACAAGAATTCAATGATGCCGTAAGCCTTGAGGTATGGGTGGCCAGTTTCGAACCTGCCGCTGAAATGTGCATGTGGTGAAATAAACAACTCAGACCACTGTATGACCTGTAAGAAAGGAGGATTCATCTGTATCCGGCATGATGAAGTACGAGACATCACTGCACAAATGCTGGACGAGGTGTGCCATGATGTCAGAATCGAACCGGAACTTCTGCCTATGGACGGACAGCGCTTCGTCCACAATACTGCAAATACTTCAAATGAAGCAAGAGTGGACGTAAGTGTTCGAGGTTTTTGGACGAGGGGACAACGGGCTTTTTTCGACATCAGAATCTTCAACCCAAGAGCACAAACATATCGTGAGCGAGGACACAAGGCGGCATACTTGAGAAACGAAAGTGAGAAAAAAACGCGCTTATGAAGAAAGAATTTTGAACAGGGATCAAGGAAGCTTTACTCCTCTGGTCTTCTCATCGTCGGGAGGTATGGGACCTTCTGCAAGTGTCTTCTATGCCAGATTAGCTGAACAAATATCGGAGAAAAAGCGCCAGCATAGAAGCCAAGTCATAACTTGGATGAGATGCCGGCTCTCTTTCTCTCTTCTCAGGTCTGCACTCCTATGTCTCAGGGGTACAAGGTCCTCCCCGCTACAGAGGAAAAGAGTGAGAGACTTGGACTTTGAAATGGTCGTGGCGGAGGGCCGAATTGGGGAACAACTAGGTTGATTGTAGGGAGGTACTGGTACAATAAGATAAACTACAATGTAACTAGAATAAGATAGATTGTACACCACTTTGTAACTGTCACCCAGGTAGGTAGGAAGGAAGGAAGGAAGGAAGGAAGGAAGGAAGGAAGGAAGGAAGGAAGGAAGGAAGGAAGGAAGGAAGGAAGGAAGGAAGGAAGGAAGGAAGGAAGGAAGGAAGGAAGGAAGGAAGGAAGGGAGGGAGGAAGTAAGGAAGGAAGGAAAGTATAAGATAGGAAGGTAGACACGTCAGACATGTGCAGAGATGTACATGAAAAGCGTGTACGTATATAAACCAGTAGTATACATGTACACTATCAGATAGTATGTGTGCACGTGTCTGTGTACAGTTCTTATCGGGTATTGTGTGTGCGTGTGCGTGTCTGTGTGTACAATGCTTCCCCCTACAATGGCACGAACTTCATCAATTCCTCCCACACTCTCTCTCTCTCTCTCTCTCTCTCTCTCTCTCTCTCTCTCTCTCTCTCCCTAGACAGTGTTGGCTCTCTCATTGACTAAAATCATTAAGGTGAGATGGGTCGTTTTTCTGGTCTCCTTTCTCCCTCGTGTTAAGCCCCATTTGTTTTGAGATTACATGACGTTCGGTCCATTAGTTTGGCGATTTTAACATCTTTTGCCCCATTTCGTTATAAATTTTAAGACCTTTCGTGCCATTTAGGTATCGACTTTTTCCTGGCGAGCGATAGTGAGCCTAAAATTTTAAAGGAACCGGCCTTCGGCCGGTAAACTTTTCTATCAAAATGATTACAAACTTATCTTGAAGGGGGGTGTAGGAGATGTTTTTCTAAGCTTGGTGGAGGTCTAGCGAGGAAAATAAGATATAAAGGAATAATTAATGAATGAATACACCAAACAACCGGACCATCTCAACTTAATCCCGCCAGTGTTTAGCCAGGGATTTAACTACAACACATATATCACGGTTAATCCCGCCAGTGTTTAGCCAGGGATTTAACTACAACACATATATCACGGTTAATCCCGCCAGTGTTTAGCCAGGGATTTAACTACAACACATATATCACGGTTAACCAACAAAAAGAAACCGGAAAAATAGCAAAAAAAAACAAAAAGAAGGGTATTTTCTGTAAAGTTATTAATTAAAACCATATAACGGTTCATCAATATTTGCCAAAGGGTAATCGGACAACTCGATCAGTAGCTCTCAACCAGTACCCCCCCCCCTCCCCCCAAAAAAACAAAACAAAAACAAAAACAAAAAACACAAGTGGGGATTAGACCCGAGTATATAGATAGATAGATAGATAGGTTAGGTTTAGAACTTCAATTTGACACCAATTGTGTTGACCCTAGTTGGTTTGGCCCTGGTTGAGCTGTACAGGAACCGTAATAAAATCACTCCCTTTCTGCAGCGGTGATACTATATTATATTTTACTTATTACACCTTAGTAATAGAGAGTACGAACATATACTGTTCCACACACACACACACACACACACACACACACACACACACACACACACACACACACACACACACACACACACACACACACACACACACAGACACACACACAGACACACACACACACACACACTTACCTGTTACGATAGTTCTAAGCCTGGTCACTAAGGTCACTCCATCAAACTCACCTGTGGAGAAAAGATACAGATAAAGATTAGGCACATTTTCAATGTTGTACGTATTTAAAGATTAACCCAATATATATATATATATATATATATATATATATATATATATATATATATATATATATATATATATATATATATATCTCACTAACACACATACACAAAATCGTGATGGTATTGAATGTTAGGAGTGCTCGCCTTTTCTCTCAGTCCCCTATTATACCTGAATCGAAACCATAAAGGAAATGTTCCCTGCCGGCCCCCCTGTCATTACCCATCACCCTCCCTGCTTCTATCATGGTGCTATAGAAGGGGAGAGGGTGGATATCTATCAACCCCCCCTCACCCCTCCTTCTATCGTGGCATTAGGGGGGAGGAAGTGGGGGTTATCTATCACCCTCCTTGCTTCTATCATGGTATTATAGAAGAGGGGGAGGAAGGGGAAGGGGTTATCTATCACCATCCCTGCTTCCATCATGGTGTTAGGAAGTGAGGGAGGAGGGAGAGAGGGGAGGGGGGGGGGGGGGTCATCTTTCCTTGGAGCGTCACAGAATATCCTAATTCACCACTTGCGAGTTTCAGGCTATATGGAAGTTGGAGGTCTAAGCATCAATATTTAGCAGAATTTACAATAAAATACGGTTGTAGTGCATGTACAAACTAATAAACTCATATTAATCGTACTTTCTTTTCATCAAAAACTTACACATGTTTTGAATTTCTGCATAATATTGATGTTTACAGCTTCAACTTCCTTATAGCCAGAAACTCGCAGGTTGTGAATTTGGATTTACAACCCAAAGATACTGTGCAGGGTGTCAAACGAAAGCCAAGTCCGTTCTTGTTTTGTATTTATTATTGTATATTCAAAGATAAAAGTATGGTTTATAGTTCAAATTATGTCATTGGAAGTGATAAAATGGCCCAAACTACGCTAGTTTATTTTAATTGTTCAGCATTCCTAATAATATTAATTCAAGTCGTCACCACCACCCCCCACCACCCTGACCCCCCCCGGTAATGAGAGGAGGGATGAGAGAGAGAGAGAGCAGAGGGGGAGAGAGGAGAGAGATGAGAGAGAGAGAGATAAGCTGAGAAAGACGGAGAGAGAGCGCGAGAGGAGGAGGGAGAGAGATGGCGAAGAGGATGGCGATCGGGAAGACGATGACGAGAGGAGCGAGAGAGAGAGAGCGAGAGAGAGAGATGAGAGAGAGAGAAACACATTTCATAGCGGTAGCCCCTTTGATACCTTTAGAACACGCACCATCAACAAACAAGTTGGTTTTCACCAAAGCTAAAGGCCAAAACCAGAATTAAAAGAAATAGAGAGAGACTTATTGGTTATGGTTTATTAAAATCAAATTAACAAGGCTTACCCTACCGTTTTCAACACCAAGTATCGATTTATACGAACAATACTAGTATACCCATCTTATTGGTACGGTAGTGAAATATGGGGCTGTGTTGACGTGACGAATATTGATCCACCCTAAAAAGGACATGCAATAGATTTGTGAAGGAGCACTTTTGAGGTTGAATAAAATCAACTGCAAACATGTATTGATGGCTGTATGGTTGAATCAGGTTTTTAGAAGTTTTGCAGGGAAAACTCATAGACCAATAGAATGGTATAATTTTTGTTTGTTTAGGATAACAATGGTTTAGGTGATACGGAAAATGAAAATAAAAATTCATGTGTTTGTATAGATTAATGAAAGTTTTGTATGATCGTAGAACAACGTCACACACAAAATTACCCTGGTTAAATAATATCAAAATGCCTTAATAGATAGCAATGGATTTTCGCATGTATTTACTGATGTAAATAATAGTAATGGTAAACTGGTTTAAAGAAGCAGTTTAAACTTAGATCCTAGTGATAGTTTATAGGCAAAAAATGGACGGAGGAAATTAATAGAAGTAGTGTTTGTTTGAATTACAGGAAATAATGACGGTGCGATTACCGCATCCAAGATTATTTACCTTAAACGTCCAAAGGCAATATTCAATAAGGTTGTGTAAATTCCAAAATGTGGTAATCATATGCTGCCTATTGTCAGCGGTATACACAAACACATAAATGTAAAACACGAGCGAATTTGTTACGTTATGTTCTAGTAATGAAGTCTGGTGATGAATTCCATTTTTTTGTTCCAAATGTTTCACATTTTAAGTTTACAAAAGGAAGTACCTTAACAAATATTATTGTAATAATCCTAATCCTATGAAAATGTCAGTATTTCAGCAATACCACAACATGCAGTTATATTAAAAAAACTTGCCAAATTTGTAGGAGAAATTATGAATTATTGTCAAGACAAAGTCTTGAACACAATTACAACAAGGCCACCAGTCAAGTTTGAAATATTGATTATGTACACAATAATGTTGTTGTTTTTTGGTAGAATTAATTATGTGTTATTGTATTTTGTATTTGTATTGAAGTATGTACTCTTAATACCCCACTTGGGGTCGCTCGAGTTAATAAACCTTTCAAACCTTTCAAAACGAACACAAATTTGAGCCCTTCGAACCTAAAAATATATAATACAAGTTACGTAAGAGATCGTAATCTACATTTCAGACCTCTCTCACTCACACATACTCACTCTCTCTCACACACACTCAACTCTTTCTCTCTCTCGTCACACCCATGTACTTCCTGACATACACTACTCTCTCTCTCTCTCTCTCTCTCTCTCTCTCTCATACATTACTTCTTCCCCTTCACTCTCTCCCCTCGCAGCAGCAGCAGCCACTTTTGTATTCTCCTATTCCCCTGGTTTACTCTCTCTCTCTCTCTCTCTCTCTCTCTCTCTTAAACATTAATTCTTCCCCTTCACTCCTCGCTCAAGCAGCCACTTTTGTATCTAATTCCGGTTTAGTCTCTCTCTCTCTCTCTCTCTCCCCTCTCATACTTATTCTTCCCTTCACCCTCTCCCTCGCAGCAGCAGCAGCCACTTTGGTATTCCTCCTATTCCCCTGGTTTATTAATCTGTCTAGATCTCTCTTCGATCCTCTCTCTCTCCATAAATACTTCTTCCCTTCACCCTCTCGCAGCCAGGCAGCCCTTTTGTATTCTCACCCCTGGTTTACTCTCTCTCTCTCTCTCTCTCATAAATTACTTTCTTCACTCTCTCCCCTCGCAGCAGCAGCAGCCACTTTTGTATTCTCCATTCCCTGGTTTACTCTCCTCTCTCTCTCTCTCTCTTCTCTCTCGCTCTATACAAACTGCACTCTCTCCATCAAGGCAGCAGCAGCCACTTTTGTATTCTCTATTCCCCTGGTGTACTCTCTCTCTCTCTCTCATGTCTCTCTCTCTATCTCTTCTCTCTCTCAAACATACTTATTCTTTCCCCTTCACCCTCTCCCCTCGCAGCAGCAGCAGCCACTTTGTTTTCCTATTTACTCTCTCTCTCTCTCTCTCTTCTCTCTATACATTACTCCCCCTTAACCCTTTCTGCCTCTCCTGTATTCTCTATTCCCCTGGTTCTCTCTCATATTCTCTCTTTAATAACATAATTCTTCCCTTCACCTCTCCCTCGCAGCAGCAGCAGCCACTTTGTATCTCTATTCCCTGGTTTTACTCTCTACGCCTCTCTCCTATCTCTTACTCATACCTTCTTCCCTTCACCTCTTCCCCTCGCAGCAGCAGCCACTTTTGTATTCTCCTATTCCCCTGGTTTACTCTCTCTCTCTCTCTCTCTCTCTCTCTCTCTCATACATTACTTCTTCCCCTTCACCCTCTCCCCTCGCAGCAGCAGCAGCCACTTTTGTATTCTCCTATTCCCCTGGTTTACTCTCTCTCTCTCTCTCTCTCTGCCTATCTCTTTTCTCTCTCATACATTACTTCTTCCCTTAAACTAATCTCCCTCGCAGCAGCAGCCACTTTTTGTATTCTCCCTATTCCCTGGTTTACTCTCTCTATCTCTCTATCTAAAATTACTTCTTCCCTGCACTCTATCCCCTAGCAGCAGACAGCAGGCACACCTTTTGTATTCTAATATTCCCCTGCGTTGGACTCTCTTCTCTCTCTCTCTCTTATATCTAGCTCTATCTCTATCTCTCTCTGAGACAACTACTTATTCCCCTGACCATCACCATCTCACATCAGCAGCTAGAGCAGCGCAATTTTGGGATTCTCCTACTATTACCCCACTTGCTGCGGTTTTAGCTCTCTCCTCTCTCTCTCTACTCTCTCTCTCCTCTATATTATATCATTACAATTATTCTTCACCATTCACCCTCTCCCCCTCGCAGCGAGACAGGCAAGCACTTTTGTATCTTCCTAATTTCCCCTGGCTTTACCTCTCTCCTCTCTTCTCTTCTCTCTCTCTCTCTCTCTCTCTGCTCGTCTCTCTCATAAACATTATTTCTTGCCCCTTCACCATCTCCCTCGCAGCAAGCAGAAACGCCACTTTTGTATTCTTTCCTAGTTCCATGGGTTTTACTCTCACTCTCTCTCGCGTCTAGCTATAATTAATTCTTCACCTTTCACCTATTCCAGCAGCAAGCAGCAAGCAACTTTTGTATTCTCCTATTACACGGTTTACTTATCTCTCTCTCTATCTCTCTCTCTCTCTCTCGCTCATACATTACTTTCTTCCCGTCAACCTCTACCGCGCCAGCAGAAGCAGCCAATGTGTATTCTCCTATTCCCCTGGTTTTACTCTCCCTCTCTCATCTCTCTATCATATTTCTCTCCTCATCTCTCCGATAACATTTACTTCTTCACTTTCACACTCTACCTCGAAGCAGCAGGCACAGCAGCCCACTTACTTTGTATTATCATATCTTTCCATGGTTACTCTCTCTCTTTCTCTATCTCTATCTATCATACATATGAATGTCCCATTCACCATCGCACCTCGCAGCAGCAGCGCAGACGTCCACTTGTGTTTATTCATCTATTCCCTGGTTACTCTCTCTCTCTCTCTGCTCTCATACATTACTTCTTCACCTTCACTCTTCACCCCTCGCGAGCAGCAGCAGCAACTTTGTGTATTCTACTAGTCCCTGGTTGTGCTATCTACTCTCTATCTCTCTCTCTCTCTGACTAATCGCCTCTTAACATCTCTCTCCATACATTACTTCTTCCCATTAACCCTCTCCCCTCGCAGCAAGGCAGAAGCCAACTTTGTGTATTCTCCATTCCTGGTTTACTCTCCTCTCTCTATCTCTCTTCTCTCTCTCCTTCTCTCTCCTCTCTATCATACTTGTACTATTCTTCCCCTCCAACCTCTCACCCTAGCAGAGCTTAGCAGACCAGCCACTTTTGTATTCTCCTATTCCCCTGGGTTACTCTTCTCTCTATCTCTCTTCTCTTCTATCTCTCTCTCGCATACATTAATTACTTCCCTTCCAAACCTCTCCCATCGCTAGGGCAGGCAGCAGCCCACTTTTGTCATTCTCCTATTCCTGGTTTACTCCTCTCTCTCTCTTTATTATCTTTACTCCGATCTCTCTCTGCTCGAAAAATTACTTCTTCGCCTTCACCTCTCCCCTCGCAGCAGCAGCCACTTTTGTATTAATCCGTATTCACTGGTTTACTCTCTCTCTCTCCTATTCTCTCTCTCGTCTCTCTCTTCTCAGAAATCATGACTTCTTTACCCGTACACCCTCCCCTCGCAGCGAGCAAGCCACTTTGTATTCTCATATTCCCCTGGGTTTACTATCTCTCTCTCTCTCTTCTCTCTCTCTCTCTAGTCTCCTCTTCTAATTAAATTACTTCTTCCCCTAAAGAGTTCACCCTCTCCCCATCGCGAGACAGCAAGCAGCAGCCACTTTTGTTGAATCTCCTATTCCACAAGCAGGTTACTCTCTCTCTCTCTACTCTCTCTCTCTCTCTCTCTCTCTCTCTCTCTCTACTTCTCTCTCTCTCTCTCTCATACATTACTTTTTGCCCCGTCACCCACTCCCCTCGGCAGCAAGCAGCCAGGAGCCACTTTGTATTCTCCTATTCCCCATGGTTTACTTCCTCTCATCCAGCTCACCTATCTCTCTCTCTCTCTCTCTCTATTCCTATCATTACATTACTTCTTCCCTTCACCCCTCGCCCTCGCAGCAAGCAGCAGCAACTTTTGTATTCTCTATTCACCCTGTGACTCTATTCTCTCTCTCTCTCTATCTCTCTCTCTCTCTCTCTCACTACATTACTTCTTCCCCTTCACCCATCTCCCTCGCAGCGCAGCAGCAAGAGCAAGCACTTTTGTATTCTCCTATTCCCTGGTTAGCATCTATTTATACTCTCCCTCTATCTCTTCTCTCTATCTCTCTCTCTCTCTCTCAATACATTACTTCTTCCCCTGCACCCTATCCCCTCGCTAGCAGCATGCAGCCAAACTCTTTTGTATTCTCCTATTCCATCTGGTTTACTCCTCTCTTTCTCTCTCTCTCTCTCTCTCTCTCATAAATTACGTTCTTTCCCCTTCAACCATCTTCCCCCTCGCAGCAAGAGCAAGAAGCAGCAGCCACTTGTTGTATTCTCCTAATCCCCTGGGTTACTCTCTCTCTCTCTCTCTCATCTCTCTCTCTCTCTCTTCTCTTCTCTCTCTACATTGACTTCTTCCCCTTCAACCCTCTCCATCGCAAGCAGCAGCAGACCCAGCCACTTTGTTGTATTGCCTATTCCACCGGGTTTATTTCTCTCTCTCTCTACTCTCTTCTCTCTCCTCTCTCTCTCTCTCTCTCTCTCTCTAATACAATGACTTCTTCCCCTTCACCCTCTAACCATCGCAGCCGCCAAGCAAGCAGAAAAGAGCCACTTTTGTATTCTCCTATTCCCCTGGTTTACTCTCTCTCTCTCTCTCTCTCTCTCTCTCTCTCTCTCTCTCTCTCTCTCATACATTACTTCTTCCCCTTCACCCTCTCCCCTCGCAAAGCCAGCAGGCAGCCAACTTTTGTATTTCTCCTATGTCCACTGGTTTACTCTCTCTCTCTCTCTCCTTCTCTCTCCTCTCTCTCTCTTATACATTACTTGCTTCCCCGTTCACCCTCTCCCACTCAGCAGCAGCAGCAGCCACTTTGGTATTTCCTATTCCCCTGGTGTTACTCTCTCTCTCTCTCTCTCTCTCATACATTACTTCTTCCCCTTCACCCTCTCCCCTCGCAGGAGCAGCAGCAGCCAATTTTGCATTCTCCTATTCCCCTGGTTTACTCTCTCTCTCATTCTCTCCTTCTATCTTCTCTCTCTCTCTCTACATACTTCTTCTCCCTTCACCATCTCTCCTCGGCGCAGGCAGCGACGCAGCCACTTTGTTATTCTCCATTCCCCTGGTTTACTCTCTCTCTCTCTCTCTCTATCTCTCTCTCTCTCATCTCGTCTCTAGCTCTAATACAGTACTTCTTTCACCATTCACCCTGTCCCTCGCAGCAGCAGGCAGCCACTTCTTGTGATTCTCCTAATTTTCCTCCTGGTTTACTCTCTCCTCTCATCTCTCTCTACGCTCGCTTTCTATCTTTCCTGTATTCTTCTATCGCATTACATTACTTCTTCACCTTCACCCTCTCCCCTCGCAGCAGCGAGCAAGCAGACACTAGACAGACACTTTGGGTATTCTCCTATTCCCCTGGTTTACTCTCTCTCTCTCTCTCTCTCTCTCTCTCTCTCTCTCTCATACATTACTTCTTCCCCTTCACCCTCTCCCCTCGCAGCAAAGCGAGCAGAGCAGCCAACTTTTGTATTCTACGTAAGACAGCATTTGTATTTCCTATTCCGTGGTTTACTATCTCTCTCTCTCTCTCTATGATCGTCTCTCTCGATATCTCATCTCTCTCTCATACAGTACTTTTCCCCTTACACCCTCTCCCTCGAGCGCAAGCAGCAGCAGCCACTTTGTATTCTCCCCATTCCATGGTGTACTCTCTGCTCTCTCTTCCTTTTTTTCCCTTCCCCTTCCCCTCCCCCTACTCTCATACATTACTTCTTCCCCTTCAACCCTGCTCCCCTCGCAGACAGCAGCAGCACCTATTGTGTATCTATTTCCTATTACCCCTGGGTTACTCTCTCTCTCTCTCTCGATCTCTCTGCTTCTCTTCTCATCTCTCTCGCTCTCTCCGACTCATAGCATCTACTTCTGCCCCTTCACACTTCTCCCTCGCAGACAGCAGACAAGCACTTTTTGTTATTCTCCTATTCCCTGGTTTAATAGATCATCTCTCGCTTCTCTCTCTCTCTCTCGCTCTCTCCTCTCTCTTCTCATACATTACTTCTTCCCCTTCACCCTCTCCCCTCGCAGCAGCAGCAGCCACTTTTGTATTCTCCTATTCCCCTGGTTTACTCTCTCTCTCTCTCTCTCTCTCTCTCATACATTACTTCTTCCCCTTCACCCTCTCCCCTCGCAGCAGCAGCAGCCACTTTTGTATTCTCCTATTCCCCTGGTTTACTCCTCTATCTTTACTCTATCGCTCTCTCTCTCTCTCTCTCTCTATCTATACTAATACATTAATTCTTCCACCTTTCACTCTCTACCCATAGCAGCAGCAGCAGCCACTTTTGTATTCTCATATTCCCCGGGTTTACTTCTTCTCTCTCTTTCTCTCTCTCTGTTCTCATCTCTCTCCTCTCTCTCAGTACAATACTTCTTCCCCTTCACTCTTCCCCTCGCAGCGAGCAAGCAGCCACTTTTGTATTCTCCTATTGCCCCTGGATTCTAACGCTCTCTCTCTCTATATCTCTCTCCTCGCTCTTCTTATATCTCTCTCTCTCATACATTACTTCTTCCCCTTCACCCTCTCCCCTCGCAGCAGCAGCAGCCACTTTTGTATTCTCCTATTCCCCTGGTTTACTCTCTCTCTCTCTCTCTCTCTCTCTCTCTCATACACACACACACACAATCTCTCTCTCTTTCTCCATACACACACAATATCTCTCTCTCTCTACCTATCTATGTTCACACATATCCACACCCCCACACACACTTCTCAATAAACCAATTACCATACACTAATATATTGCACCAAGAGTATCTACCTCGAATGGGCCGATAGGTCGTTGATATACTGAATATCGTGTGTAGCCTGAAAATATCTAACTAACTAACAGTCTGCCTGTCTAACTTGGTGACTGACTGACTATTTAAGTGTTCGAAGTCAGATATAATGATACATTAATGTTACAATCACTAATTACATATTAAATACATTATTGGTCAAATTAAAAACAATACTATACAACTCCCCCTCCCCCCCTCTCTCTCACTCCTTCCTCCCCCACTCTCCTTTCTTTAGTTGGCCTTTTTGTGTTGCCACTTCTTTCATTCCCTCCCCTCCCTTTCCCTCTCTTTCTCTTTGTATGTGTTCAAATTATCGCGGTTATTCTCCTCTCTCTCTCCCTCTTCCCTTCTTTGGTTTTCATTGTTCCTCCTTCAGTGTCCCCCTTTTCCTTCCTTCTGCTTCGTATCCTGCCAATCTTTATTGTCTTTTATTTCTCTTTCCTCTCCCAAGTTTATTTTTTATTCGGTCGAGGTTTTGTGTGTATGTATGTGTAAATATCTGTCTAACGAGCTATGTCTATCTATCTATCTATCTGTATATATATATTATAGAAAAAGCGATACAGATAGATAGATATATAGAAAGGTGTGTGTGTGTGTGTGTGTGTGTGTGTGTGTGTGTGTGTGTGTGTGTGTGTGTGTGTGTGTGTCTACCAATCAACACACTAAGATACAGGGGCAATAGACAGAAATATAATATGGTGTGTTGCGGATATGTGGTGGTATGTGAAAGATTATTTAGAACATATCTATCGAGAGGCGGTTTGTATATTTGTATTCCAATAATGTATTATAATAAACACAATCTACACACGCGCGCACACACACACACACACACACACACACACACACACACACACATCATAAATGTATAAATCATGTGTACACACTCACTCTCTCACAAACAAAATTTCTCTCCCACACACACACACACACACACACACACTCACACTCTATAACTCATACTATTGGAAATGTGATCATAGAAAACAAGCATAGAAACGAAGTAACGTAAACAATAAAATAACAACAAACACATAACATATATACGAATTATCTGCACTACTTCAATAACACACAATCAATAATTATCTGCACTACTTCAATAACACACAATCAATAATTATCTGCACTACTTCAATAACACACAATCAATAATTATCTGCACTACTTCAATAACACAATCAATAATTATCTGCACTACTTCAATAACACACAATCAATAATTATCTGCACTACTTCAATAACACACAATCAATAATTATCTGCACTACTTCAATAACACACAATCAATAATTATCTGCACTACTTCAATAACACACAATCAATAATTATCTGCACTACTTCAATAACACACAATCAATAATTATCTGCACTACTGCAATAACACACAATCAATAATTATCTGCACTACTTCAATAACACACAATCAATAATTATCTGCACTACTGCAATAACACACAATCAATAATTATCTGCACTACTTCAATAACACACAATCAATAATTATCTGCACTACTGCAATAACACACAATCAATAATTATCTGCACTACTGCAATAACACACAATCAATAATTATCTGCACTACTGCAATAACACACAATCAATAATTTTCATGGTGAAAGGTGAATGGTAAAAAACAGAACAGTGGGTTTTTGACGAATGAAAAGTTATGTATTGAAGAAAAAAGCAAGGAGTCAATGGGATGAAGGGGGAAGGGTTTATCATTTGGTTTATATATTTATTTACTGTTTTAGTTTCCTCTCTAGACCTCCAATTTTCTTCCGAAAAATGTCCCGGTCGATTCCTCCTAAAATATGCTCGCTATCGCTCTCCAGGAACAAAAATCGACACTTAAATGGCACGAAAGGTCTTACTATTGACACAAAAATGGATCGAAAGGTCATACAATGGCTAAACTAATGGAACGAATGTCTTAAAATCACAAAACTATTATGGGGCTAAACATGAGGGAGAAGGGAGTCCAGAAAAAAGCAACCATCCCCCCTTACGACGTAGTTCAACGTTTGGTACACGTATTATGGGCAAGTTTTAACCCCTTTTGTACCGGCGACGTTTTATTTTATTTTTTTTATTTTTTGTTTAGATGATTTTGTTCAGCTTAAGAAGGATTTGTGGTAATCATAAGGGTTCATTAAGATAGTTCGAATCATGTTAATTCCTTAAAGGTGGGGGCTCATGGGTTGAGATAAACATGGAATGATAATCGCCAAGCTGTACATAATTATCTTGCAAAGTGCAATGGCACTGAAATAATTATTAACAATGGTATAAAGGAGTTTGTGGATCGTCTATACCGTGCCTGTGACGTCATAGTGACGTCACACCAGTATCCTTATCCTAGACTGGATGGTGGACTCACACTCTTGTGACGTCACAGGCCCGATATAGACGATCCACAAAATCCTTTATAACATTGTTAATAATTATTTCAGTGCCATTGCATTTTGCAAGATAATTATGTACAGCTTGGCGATTATCATTCCATGTTTATCTCAACCCATGAGCCCCCACCTTTAAGGCCCTTCCTAACCTTCGTAAAATTGTCTATTAGTAGCTAGCATAAAAATAAATGGACGGAACTGGTACGGAACGGATTAAAATCCGGTAATGTGAAATAAGTAAATAATGATAGGCCTAGAGTTCTATTTTGCTACTACATCAAGGGAAAAATAGATTAACCCCTTCTGTACAGGTGACGTCTTTATATATTTTATTCTAGCTATATTTAGACGATTTCCTGCAACTTAAGAAGCATCTATGGTATTAAAAAGGGATAATTAAGATAGTTCGAAGCCTATTAATTGCTGGAAGCCCTTCATAAGCTTAATAAAATCGTCTACATATACTAGAATATAATTTAACAGACGTCGCCGGTACAGAAGGGGTTAATATATTTTAAGGGTTAATTGTATGTTTCAAAATATATATGACCGACTAAATAACAAACTTGGGTAAACAAATATCCTACTTAACCCCTCCTCTTTGCTACCAGGGGAAATAGTCTCAAGTTGTGGGGTCCAACCTTAAATACTAACGAATACTTTTTGTTTTACTAATGGCATTATGAATAACAGGAGCATATTTCCAAAATGAGTCATTGAATGTGCCACCATATGTACCACTATAGTCTATCCATTATAATGTGCCACCATATGTACCACTACAGTTTATCCATTATAATGTGCCACCATATGTACCACTATAGTCTATCCATTATAATGTGCCACCATATGTACCACTACAGTCTATCCATTATAATGTGCCACCATATGTACCACTACAGTCTATCCATTATAATGTGCCACCATATGTACCACTACAGTCTATCCATTATAATGTGCCACCATATGTACCACTATAGTCTATCCATTATAATGTGCCACCATATGTACCACTACAGTCTATCCATTATAATGTGCCACCATATGTACCACTATAGTCTATCCATTATAATGTGCCACCATATGTACCACTATAGTCTATCCATTATAATGTGCCACCATATGTACCACTATAGTCTATCCATTATAATGTGCCACCATATGTACCACTATAGTCTATCCATTACCACCATATGTACCACTATAGTCTATCCATTATAATGTGCCACCATATGTACCACTATAGTCTATCCATTATAATGTGCCACCATATGTACCACTATAGTCTATCCATTATAATGTGCCACCATATGTACCACTATAGTCTATCCATTATAATGTGCCACCATATGTACCACTATAGTCTATCCATTATAATGTGCCACCATATGTACCACTATAGTCTATCCATTATAATTAGGCCAAAACTCTTGACCACTAACCTCTATAGGCTAACTAAAAAAACTACTAGAGTAATCGACCTAATATTATTACCATTTGAGAAGAATCAGCCAGGGAATACGTGTGGAAGTGTATAACCCATTTGCTCTATCCCTGTTTGCGTTACAGAGGTTAGGGGTCAAGATTACTTGTTCAAATGATAGTGAATAGAATATAGTTTATTCACTATATTTAGGCCAGAAATATCAACCACTAACCTCATTTAAGAGGACTAACTAGGTATACCTTATATTTCTAATGTTTGGGAAGAGGCAACCAGGAAGTAGGTGAGGAAAGTTACAGGCCATTTGTTCTAGCCCTTCCTAGTTACAAGCGATTGGTGGAATACATTTCCGGCATAACTATAGTGCATAGAATATATGTGGCTCTCTCTGTCCCTCTTTCTTGACTTCTGTTTCCATTTCTTGTTTTGGGTTTTGCTATTTCTACTACATTTAAGTCCTGACCACCTCGTTCAGATCGAAAGGTCTGTAAGGATAGTGCATGTATGTATCTGTGTAAATGTTTTTCTGTGTGTGTAGGAAAATCTATGAAACTCTCAATATCCCTCTCTCCACTTCTCCCATTGTCCACGATATTTATACTGTTACGAGCCTTTCTTCTCCTTCTCCTCTCTCTCTCTCCATAGACGTTAGTCGAGACGTTATAGACTGCAGCACCGTTGATTCATTTAAACTCCGCTTAGACAAATATCTCGCATCAAACCCGCGACTGACTGCGTTTGTAAATGAATAACTTTATTTTATCCCCCTCTCAGTTACTAACCCATCTGTCCCCTACTAACTTCCTAATCCTGCCACGGACATTAGTTCCAGGGCAGTAGTTCCCTTTCCAGTGTTCCCTTACCCACTCTAAACCACTGTTTGGACACTTGATCCTCAGTGTTTTGGAGGACAAGCAGCATAGAAGGGTCACTAGATCTGGTGTTGCTTGATTTCCTTTGTACTCCATCTATAGCATAATGTTATCTCTCTCTTTCTCCCTCTCCATCTATAGCATAATGTTTTCTTCACTTATATCACAATTAAAGCATGGAACTTCCCAATCACCCCGAATGGATTGCAAGAGCTGTGTGGTCAGGTGCTATGAAAATCTACGCAACTTTCTCTCCCTGGGCCCCGCAGCCTGGCTGGAGGTGCCTCCCCTTAATTACCACCATTTACATATTGTATTGGAGTCCCGTTGTTCTCAATCCAAAGGTTTATATGTATTGACTGCAGGGCTCTCTCTCTCTCTCTCTCTCTCTTGCTCTTTGGTTTGCTCTCTTGTTCTTGCTCTTTTGTTCTGTTCTTTCTCTCTCTTCCTGTCCTTCTTTCTTTCTCTCCCTCTCTCTTGTTCTTTTATTCCCTTCGAAGATCTCTCTCTTGCTTTCTCTTGATTTATCTATTCTCTTTGTTATTACCTACGCCAACTTAGTTGAGCAGGTTATGTTTTGGGCCTACGTTTGTCTGTAAAAAAATGTCTTACAAAGTTCAAAACGGATTTTCAAGAAATATGGTGGGCAGATAGAATATACACCAAGGAAGAAGTGATTCAATTTAGGATGCAATTAAGAGATTTTAATTTAATTTGGTGGGTAAATACTAAATAGGATCTGCACTATGAACTGATTTTCACGAACTTTGGTGCTCAGAAAGGATATGCTAGGAAGAAGTTATTCAGCTCAGGAGGCGATCCGGAGATTGTCACGAAGCTAGGTGGGCAGATAGGATATGCGCCAAGGAAGAAGTGATGCAGCTTAGGAGGCAATCCGGTTAATATCCTGGGACCCAGATCCAGAAGAAAATTTAGGCTGAACATGAGGAAGAAAGGGGGCTAGAAAAACGATCCTTCTCCCATTAAAGGTTAAAGATGGTGTCACACGAGCGCATTTACCGACAATTTCCACCGAGCAAGTTCTTTCCTCGTTTTTGAGGCTCTTATTATGCATGGGAATCGGAAACAAAGATCGAATGTAAATGATGTTGCCTAGTTTCATTCTTATGGTACTTAAGGGGAGGTGGGGGGGTAATTATTTGCTTACTGTTTTATCGTGTTACTTATTATTGTCTTGAATCGGCCACCCCAAGAAAAAAAAACGAAAAGTGGGGAATGGGCCTGAGTAAATACATACATACAAACATACATAATAATACATACTGTAAATATCACCTACAAAAACAAAGATTCTTAACACACACACACACACACACACTCCTTACCTTATGCATCGGAGTGCCCCAGAAGTCGTGTAGAAATAGGCTGGCTAGGGGTGTGTGCGGTCGTAGGTCCCTGTTATCCTTGATGGCGGAGATATCGTCGAACACAAAACTACAGCTGAGGGCGTTCATGTACACCACCAGGGCCACCATCAACACCAGGCTCCCGTACACCCACCCGCACACAGACCCGCCTGCAAAACGTACACAGGGGAGTTAGTTGGTGCACATGAAGGTTTGTAGGTGCATTATGGAAGTTTGGTACATATAAGTGAACACATTCAATATGAAAACAAAAATACAAATGGGATTAGTAGGGGTACATGGATAGGAGGATCAGTCATAAGAACATAAGAAAATGGGAGTCTGCAGAAATCCGATTGGCCGACACAAGGCTCTCAACATAGTTAGCTCAAATTAACTTGATACAAACTAACGCTATATAGAGCTGTGTTTTACTATCATAATGGGTGTAAATGTAATCGAAATGCGAATGGTCTTACGCACGTAAAACATTAATGCAAACGTGGAAACTAATACATTCACCTTGGAAATGTTAATACACATAGCAGAGCATGACATAAAGTCAACTCTTCACAACAAATCTACCATGTTAAGTAGACCCCAGCTGTACATAGACAAGCATATTATATACAATGAAAACTAACTTATTATGCCATATGAGTCTTTTCAATAAGCATTCTCGCATTCTCTCTCTCTCTCTCTCTCTCTCTCTCTCTCTCTCTCTCTCTCTCTCTCTTACACACACACACAAACACACAAACGAATTCACCCACACCTACCCACCCATAGCCTCAAGTTCCTAAGCTGAATATAATCGTTTAGTTTTAGCCAGAATAAAGACGAAAAGACTATCATACTAAAAGCTAGTAAGTAGCTGCCGGATTTAAGGAATAGCCTATTAGCTTCTTTGGTATATTGGCCTTGTGGTACGAGGGTTGGTATGCTAAAAGTGTACATGGAATAATAAACACACACACACACACACATCATAGCTTAAGCCTTAAGGTGTAAATGGAATAATACACATACACACACACACCAGCCCAACTTTCAATACACTTACACATACACCAGCCTAGCTTCTAAAATACAGACACACACACACTCTCACACACCAACCAAACTTCCAACACACACACACACACATTCAAATTCACACTCACTACTTTGCCAATATTTAGACCTTTCGTGCCATTTACATGTCGACTTTTTCCTGGCGAGCAATAGCGAGTTTGTATTTTTAGAAAGAACCGACCTTCGGCCAGAATATTTTTCAACCGAAAAATGTACAGGTGTATCTCGAAGAAGGGTCTTGGGAGTATTTTGTTAAAGCTTCATGGAGGTCTAGGAAGGAAACTATATATACAGTATACAGTATAGCCTATAATAAGTTGATAAATATATACATAAATTAAAACATGCCCTTACTTTCTCCCCTTGAACCCCCCAAGCTATTAAAAATAAATAAACAATTATATATACCGGTATATATATATATATATATATATATATATATATATATATATATATATATATATATATATATATATATATATACCGGTATATATATATATATATATATATATATATATATATATATATACCGGTATATATATATATATATATATATATATATATATATATATATATATATATATATATATATAGGCTATACAGTATATATATACCCGGTATATAAATATATAAATATATAAATACATAAATAACACATCCGTCTTCATGTCTATACCGTCTCCTAGACCTATTATAAAGTTTAATTTATACATTTTTGAGTAGAAAAATGGGCTGGTGTCGCCTAGGTTGCAGGATCACTATTGCTTGCCAGAACAATAATCTCCTGCATGTGGGGCAACTTCCAATAATCACCAAACTAATAGGGAGAAACGTCTTTTAAGTAGCCAACGAAATGGGGCGTAACAGGATTGGAGAGTGAAGGGGAAGTGGTCCAAAAAGTCCACATAAACCCAGAATATTTATAGGAAACCCACACGCACATGGAAGATCTATTCCACGTAGACACACACGCACACACACACACAGATTCAATTTCTTCATACGGCCGGGAATCATGTGCGTTTATGTATTGAAGCCCATACGTACACACAGGCAGCTTGGTACACATGGTAGCAGGGCACCAGGTATTATGTAAACATTACCTTTATGGAACTACGGATACGTACACAGATCCTTCTGTGTGTACAATCATGAACATATTTGTACAAAATATGGCAAATCCATTACCATAAGACCTAAAAAAAAAAAAAAAAAAAAAAAAAAAAATATATATATATATATATATATATATATATACCGTATATATACAGTATATTTTCTTTCAGGCAGGTGAGATTAAAATAATAGGCACAGTTTGCATTATTGAGTTTTTTATTGATACTCTCAATTTTTCGTACAGTTTTTCTGGTATTTTCAGGAAGTTGGTAAAGGAGGTTTGCAAAAGGTTCCGACGTTTCAATGGGCGCAGCCATCATTATCAAGGAGAAGTGAAGTTAGAAGGTGATAAGTCGAGATTTTAAGAGATGCCCCCTCTACTGACGACCATATCATCGCCTCCCTAGATGTAGAGAGTCTCTTTACCAACGTGCCTGTGGACCGCACCATTGAGCTCATCCTACATCGAGTCTACCACTGCCCAGACAACACGCCCTTAGACCTCTAAGAAACAGCCCTAAAGACGTTGCTGGAAATATGCACCAAAGAGGCGCCCTTCACCTGCCCGCGAGGTGACATGTATCAGCAGATTGATGGTGTGGCAATGGGCAGTCCCCTAGGAGTCCTCTTTGCCAATTTTTACTTGGGCACCATGGAAGAAGAGCTCCTGACTACCAACCGCCCCTCCGTCTACTGCAGATATGTGGACGACATCTTCGTGCGTGTGAAGGACCCACAGGAGCTACGTGACCTTCAACAACGATTCATCGCCTCTTCCAGTCTAAACTTCACCTTCGAGGAGTCCTCTAACGGTCATCTCCCCTTCCTTGATGTCCTCGTAAACAACAACAACACCTCAGGCTTTACCACCACTGTCTACACCAAACCCACCAACAACGGATTATGTCTCAACGGCGAAAGTGAATGCCCCCAGCGATATTTACGGTCCACCATCGCCGCCTACGTCAGGAGAGCCCTATCACACTGCACCTCCTGGCGAGACACACAAGGAACTCGAGAGGCTCACCCAGGTGCTTGTAAACAATGGGTACAGTAACTCGACATCGCCCACACTATCAACAAACACCTTGAAACATGGTACAAAAACGACATGCCTACTAATACAAACACTGAATACATAAACATTTACTATAAAAACCACATGTCCTCAGATCACAAGACAGACGAAAACATAATGAGAGACATTATCAACAACGTTAAAACTACGAACCCTGACCAACACCTTAAACTCACCATATACTACAAATCGAGGAAAACATCACAACTAGTCATTCGCAACAGCCCGGCTACCGCTAAGAAACCGTCACAAGAGGACCATGTCATATACCGACACACCTGTAACAGTGAGGAGTGTGGACCTCACACTTATGTCGGTTTGACAAGGACTCGTCTGTCACGTCGCCATACCTTCCACCTTCAAGCCGGAGCTATCAAGGACCACTACCACACATCCTCACACCATCAGGAACTCACCAGACCCGACTTAGATAAACACACCTCTATTCTTGATAAAGAAATAGACTCACGCCGCCTATTCATTCTTGAAGCTATATATATACAAACATACCAACCTACTTTAAACACACAAGCGGAATACAGCCAGATCCTACCCTCGGCACGCCCTTCCACAGCGAGGCCCCCCATGATGCCCCCAGGAATGCCCCCTCCACACACGCAGACGAACGACGCAGACGACGCCCACTCCTGCGTCCGGCCAGCCTACCAGAGATAGTCTTAGGTTAGCCAACCAGCGTGCAGCTAGCGCACAATAAACCCTCTCTTGATCTTGTATCGCCTATATAAACTCGACTTATCACCTTCTAACTTCACTTCTCCTTGATAATGATGGCTGCGCCCATTGAAACGTCGGAACCCTTTGCAAACCTCCTTTACCAACTTCCTGAAAATACCAGAAAAACTGTACGAAAAATTGAGATATCAATAAAAAACTCAATAATGCAAAATGTGCCTATTATTTTAATCTCACCTGCCTGAAAGAAAATATCCTCCCTGGCTACACTAATATATATATATATATATATATATCCCTCTAGTAGTAGACCTAACCATTCTCAGGCTCACGCACTCACTCTCACACACACACAAGCCTGTTTGTAGCGAACACTTATAATCTTGTGCTTCATAAACTTTATATATTTTTCAACACAAAATCATATAACATAATAAAAACAAGACGTGTGACTCTACCATAACATCGAACGATAGATGGAAACGACTGTGACTCCAGTACATCAAATTACACACATCCCTCCCTCTGGCACACACACACACACACCAAAAGAAAGACATAAACGACTATGACTCCTGTATATCAAAATACACCCCCCCCCCCCCCCCCCCCCGAAGGGAAGACATAAACGACTATGACTGCTGTACATTAAAATACACAAACACACACACACACTCACCGAAGGGAAGACATAAACGACTATGATTCCTGCACATCTAGGATCCATCACCCCAACTCCTTTTCCCCGGTAAAAAACACACACACACGCGCCAAACCCCTGAAAGTTACAACAAATTTCCCGGGCGATAAAATGGAGAAATGGTGGAAGATAAGCTGAGAAATATCGGCACCTCTATGGGGCCCGGGAGAGACATGGAGACGGAAGGGGGGGGGGGGGGGTAAAAGGAGGAAGAGGAGGAGATAGAGAGACAGAGATAATAGAAGGAACATTTTGAGACAAAATGGGAGGAAAATGAGAAGCAGAAGTGGAAACATAAAGAGAGAGAGAGAGAGGAAAGGGGATGAGGAGGAAAGAGAAACATGAAATCGGAAGGAAAGGTGAAGGAGCAAAAGGAGATATGGAGAGAAAACGAAAGAAGGAGGAGGAGGAAGAGAAAGAAAGAATTAAGGGGGGTTACCGTTTTTTTTTTTATCTCTCTCTCCCTTTCTCTCTTTCTCTGGCTTGTACCCATTCGGCCCCATTCAGCCAACTGTTGTAAGACTTTTATCCCCATCCAGGTATCAATTTCTTCCTGGCGAGCGATAACGAGCCAGCATTGTATGGAGAAATCCAGCTTCTCCTGAAAAAAAATTCTATCGAAAAATGTACAAATTTAGCTTACTGTCAAAACAAAAATATATATATGCTGGCTCGCAACCGCTCGCCAGGAAAAATATTGACACCTGGATGGGAGTAAACGTCTTAAAACAGTAGACTGAATGGGCCCGAATGGATATAACCAAGGGAGAGAGGTAGATAGAGAGAAAAAAGCGATGTGGGTCCCCTTAAAGGAGGAGAAGAGACATGGAGAGGAATAAAAGGGGAGGAATGAGGGGGATGAGTATTGGTTTGGGCACTTGGTATAGAGAAGAATATCACCGCAGTGGATGATAACGGGGTAAAAGTGTTATATATAAAAGGCCACGCACACATAACCTACATGCACACACATATACACATACAGTGGGGAGATTGTAGGCACCAATCGATCAGGGCTAGACCCAGGTGAGGTTATAGGCATGTGAGAAAGAGTCGCTGGAACTCCTGTTTCATTTGCTTGGCCTCTCTTACTAATTTTCTTTGTGCCTCATTTACACTGAGAGCAATCCAGCTAGCTCTCACAAACACCTCCTCCTCCTATCCACTTCACTACACTAAACATGCACACCATACTTCATTCCTCCACACCAAAATTTAATAACAATTAAAAATTATGAATTTTAGCCCAGCCTCGGAGTCCCCAGGGGGGGGGGGGGGGGGGACCATAAATGCCCCCACGCCCGCCCGACCTTCCCCTGACGACCCCACAATATTACCTTGACCTCGGCCTGTTACTCTTTCTATCAATTACTGCAACATTCGCGGACTTTCCTTTAATTTTCACTCTGTTGAACACCATCTCTCCTACAAACCTGATCTTCTCGGGGTTAACTCGTTCTGTACCGGTGCAATCCTTTTAACTTTATTCTGGCTACTATTAGACGATTTTACGCAGTTTAAAAAGGGCCTCCAGCAACTAACAGGCTTCGAACTATATCAATTAACCCGTTTTACTTCCACATATTATTTTGTAACTGCACAAAATACTCTAAATATAGCTACAATAAAATTTAAAAGACATCGCCGGTACAGTCGGCCTAATAAGTGAAGTCTCGGCGCCAATTATGTTTTGATCAATAATTGGTATCAGCAATATTTACACATTTCTCCCCTTTGAGTGAGATATACCAACATGTTCCTACACTTACCCACTCTATTCAACATCTGGCAGACATTATTATAGCACAGAGCGAGCCAAACGTAATGACAGCTAAGACATGACTTATTAGCGCCACCGTACAGAAGTACAGGGGTTAATGAGAGTGGTGGTTTTTATAGAGAACCTTCTGTTTTATTATAGTATTCCACGTAGCAGCTAAACCCTGTTCCTAATAAGTAAGCCAAAAATATTGACCATTAACCTCTAAAACTAACAAGCGACTAGAGTAATCGAGCTAATATGTCTAGCATTTAGGAAGGGTCGGCCAGGGAATAGGTGTGGATATGTGCAGCCCATTTGCTCTAGCCCCCATGAGTTACAGAGGTTAGGGTGTACGATATCTGACGTACCTATGTGGAACAGGGTATAGCTACTATTATTTTTGATTAAGGGGAGATGGGCCCTTTTTTTAGACCCCCTTATCCCTCATGTTTAGCCCGATTATTTTTTAGATTTTAAGACGTTTGCCCCATTAGTTTGTCGATCTTAAGACCTTTCACCCCATATCTTTGTCAATATTAAGACCTTTCGTTCCCTGTAGGTGTCGATGTTTTTCCTGGCGAGCGATGGCGAGCCTGTAATTGTGGAGGAACCGGCCTTTGGCCATGACATTTTTCTACCGAAAAATGTACACATTAATCTCGAAGGGGGATCTAATAGATGTCTTTATAAGTTTGATGGAGGTCTAGGGAGGAAACTAAAAAATAAATGAATATATAAATAAATAGAACCCCCCAAAATAACCCCTGTTCTCTTAAAGGCTGGACTACCTTGTAGGAACCGCTGGGTCTGTGTAGGCTTTTCTCACTATAAGTCTATCCATTATAATTAGGTACAACATCTTGACCACTAACCGCTATAACTAAAAAACGACTAGCATACTCCAGCTAATATTTCTACCATTTGGGAAGAGTCAGCCAGGGAATAGGTGTGGAAATTGACAGCATATTTGGTCAAGCCGTTTTTCAGTTAAAGAAGTTAGAGGTTATTGGGAAGAGTCAGCCAGGGAATAGGTGTGGAGATTGACAGCCCATTTGGTCAAGCCGTTTTTTAATAGTAACAGAGAATAGAGGTTACGATTTCTGCCCAACCTACAATGAACTGACTATGGAGGATATCATACAACAAGATCACCACCACCACGATCACCACCACCACCACCACCACCACCATCACGTTTCCTCTCGCGCGGGAGTGTGTTTGTTTTTTCCTGCCATGAAGAGCATTTTATTAGGCAGACTCTGTTGGCTGTATTCATGGGCAAAATTGAATTGGGGGAAGGAAAGGGATCACTGTAGAAATTAGTATTCTCTGGTTTTCTCGCTCTCTCTTACATATGCATTCGTTCTCTATCTTGCTGTCTAGCTCTCGCTCTCTCTCTCTCTCTCTCTCCTGGAGTATGCTGTTCAACTCTGGTCTCCAGCAGTCAGTAAAGATATAGAGCGCCTGGAAAGAGTACAAGCTAGGGCTACAAAGCTTATTCCATCTCTTAGAAAATTAGCTATGAGGACCGGTTGAGAGCTCTTAATATCTTCCCGTTGGAAACACGCAGACTACGAGGTCAGCTCATTGAAGTTTTGAATATACTTAATGGGTTTGACAATGTGGATTATAGCAAAATGTTTAGCCTCAATATGAATACAACACGCAAGCATGGCTGGAAATTAGAATTGAAAAGGTTCAGCACTAGTATTTGTGGACACTTTTTCACATATAAGATCTGTTCTACCTGGAACAAACTTCCCTCCGAAGTTGTAAATAGTTCTTCAGTAGAGCAGTTCAAAAAGAGAGTAGATAGTATT
>JAVRFV010002213.1:926241-1028741 GCA_032716605.1 Paralithodes platypus | reverse complement strand
GAGAGAGAGAGAGAGAGAGAGAGAGAGAGAGAGAGAGAGAGAGAGAGAGAGAGAGAGAGACAGCAAGATAGAGAACGAATGCATATGTAAGAGAGAGCGAGAAAACCAGAGAATAATAATTTCTACAGTGATCCCTTTCCTTCCCCCAATTCAAGTTTGCCCATGAATACAGCCAACAGAGTCTGCCTAATAAAATGCTCTTCATGGCAGGAAAAAACAAACACACACCCGCGCGAGAGGAAACGTGATGGTGGTGGTGGTGGTGGTGGTGGTGATCTTGTTGTATGATATCCTCCATAGTCAGTTCATTGTAGGTTGGGCAGAAATCGTAACCTCTAATCTCTGTTACTATTAAAAAACGGCTTTACCAAATGGGCTGTCAATCTCCACACCTATTCCCTGGCTGACTCTTCCCAATAACCTCTAACTTCTTTAATTGAAAAACGGCTTGACCAAATGTTCTGTCAATTTCCACACCTATTCCCTGGCTGACTCTTCCCAAATGGTAGAAATGTTAGCTGGAGTATGCTAGTCGTTTTTTAGTTATAGCGGTTAGTGGTCAAGATTTTTTACCTAATTATAAAGGATAGACTTATAGTGAGAAAAGCCTACACAGACCCAGCGGTTCCTACAAGGTAGTCCAGCCTTTAAGAGAACAGGGTTATTTTGGGGGGTTCTATTTATGTATATATTCATATATTTTTTAGTTTCCTCCCTAGACCTCCATCAAACTTATAAAGACATCTATTAGATCCCCCTTCGAGATTAATGTGTAAATTTTTCGGTAGAAAAATTTCACGGCCAAAGGCCGGTTCCTCCACAATTACAGGCTCGCCATCGCTCACCAGGAAACAAATCGACACCTACAGGGCACGAAAGGTCTTAATATTGACAAAGATATGGGGTGAAAGGTCTTAAGATCGACAAACTAGTGGGGCAAACGTCTTAAAATCTAAAAAAAATAATCGGGCTAAACATGAGGGATAAGGGGGTCTAAAAAAAGGGCCCATCTCCCGTTAATCAAAAATAATAGTAGCTATACCCTGTTCCACATACTGTAGGTACGTCAGATATCGTACACCCTAACCTCTGTAACTCATGGGGGCTAGAGCAAATGGGCTGCACATATCCACACCTATTCCCTGGCTGACCCTTCCTAAATGCTAGACATATTAGCTCGATTACTCTAGTCGCTTGTTAGTTTTAGAGGTTAATGGTCAATATTTTTGGCTTACTTATTAGGAACAGGGTTTAGCTGCTACGTGGAATACTATAATAAAACAGAAGGTTCTCTATAAAAACCACCACTCTCATTAACCCCTGTACTTCTGTACGGTGGCGCTAATAAGTCATGTCTTA
This sequence comes from Paralithodes platypus, assembly GCA_032716605.1. NCBI lineage: Eukaryota > Metazoa > Arthropoda > Malacostraca > Decapoda > Lithodidae > Paralithodes > Paralithodes platypus. The sequence goes on along the minus strand of JAVRFV010002213.1, from coordinate 1,027,382 downwards.
CCTGTCATTACGTTTGGCTCGCTCTGTGCTGTAATAATGTCTGCCAGATGTTGAATAGTGGGTAAGTGTAGGAACATGTTGGTATATCTCACTCAAAGGGGAGAAATGTGTAAATATTGCTGATACCAATTATTGATCAAAACATAATTGGCGCCGAGATATCACTTATTAGGCCGACTGTACCGGCGATGTCTTTTAAATTTTATTGTAGCTATATTTAGAGTATTTTGTGCAGTTACAAAATAATATGTGGAAGTAAAACGGGTTAATTGATATAGTTGGAAGCCTGTTAGTTGCTGGAGGCCCTTTTTAAACTGCGTAAAATCGTCTAATAGTAGCCAGAATAAAGTTAAAAGGATTGCACCGGTACAGAACGAGTTAACCACTTCCATACCGGGAGACGTTTGTTTACATTGTTATAGCTACTATTAGGCGAATCTATATAGTTTTGAAAGGGCTTCCAGTAATTAAAAGGCTTCGTACTATCTCACTTAACTCTTTCTACCATCAAAGATCTTTCTTAAACTGCCCCAAAATCCTCTAAGAATACCTAGAATAAAATTAAAATTACGTCGGTACAGAAGGGGTTAACTTTTTGGGTCTACACGAAACATAATTGGGAAGAAAATGTATTACACCGAAAGAAGAACATTTGTACTGGGAAATTTACAGAACATATTGAAATCGATAATATAATAGGTACATACGGTGCGGTGTGCAGTTCAAACACGGGTTCACAACTATCTTACTCTAGCTTCCTAGAGATAAAGGACTGTACTCGATTGTATTAAGTGTGAGAGAGAGAGAGAGAGAGAGAGAGAGAGAGAGAGAGAGAGAGAGAGAGAGAGAGAGAGAGAGAGATCTGAGGGGGAAAGTACTCGAGACAGTCAGACAAACAGAGCAGCAGACGGAAGGAAAAGGTCGATATGGAAGCAGAGTTTGCAAGATCACCGTCTCCGCTCTCTCTCTCTTGCTATTCTCAATAAAATCGTCTAATAATAGCCAACAAACAGAAAGAAAATGCGTCATGGTATCTTGAAAGGGATAATCAAGTACGGGAGGCAAATGAAGGTACGGTACTAGCCAGACTTCGTCAAATTCCATGCAGTCATTGTTATGCCCTACAACCCGCAACAATACCAAACACAAACAAAAACACAACGAGTGATAACAATACCCTGCAATATGTTAGTCGGTTAGTACCTCACTATGTAATCAGATAAACACAGAATAAAAGACTCCTGGATTCCTTCTCTCACTACTCTCTCAACCCAGCGCAGATTAAGAGGCGACTTAATTCAAGTGTTCAAAATCATCAAAGGCATCGACAATATGAACTGTAGTACCAATCTAATTACACGCAGGGAAACGGGTGCACAATTATTGGTAGATCTTTTAACTCACACGAAGCTAAACATTTCTTCTTCAATCGAGTTGTCAACTTATGGAATGGGTTTCCCCGAGACGTTATAGACTGCAGCACCTTTGATTCATTTAAACTTCGCCTAGACAAATATATCGCATCAAACCCGCGACTGACTGCGTTTATAAATGAATAACTTTATTTTATCCTCCCCTCAGTTACTAACCCATCTGTCCCCTACTAACTTCCTAATCCTGCCACGGACATTAGTTCCAGGGCAGTAGTTCCCTTTCCAATGTTCCCTTACCCACTCTAAACCACTGTTTGGACACTTGATCCTCAGTGTTTTGGAGGACAAGCAGCCTAGAAGGGTCACTAGACCTGTTGTTGCTTGATTTCCTTTGTACTCCTTCGTACTTTTGTACTTTGTACATAATATCCTGAGAGAGAGAGAGAGAGAGAGAGAGAGAGAGAGAGAGAGAGAGAGAGAGAGAGAGAGAGAGAGAGAGCGAGAGCGAGAGAAAACTAGAGCGAGAGCCAGAGAGCGAATAAGAGAATCAGTAGAATAGGTCCAAATATAATACCCTCACTCACTCTCTCCCACCCTCAGCTCTTCAGTATACATTGTAGGCAGTGTAGAAGGGAACAGAGAGAGATAATAGCCTCACTCACTCTCTCCCACCCTCAGCTCTTCAGTGTACATTGTAGGCAGTGTAGAAGGGAACAGAGAGAGAGAGATACTAGCCTCACTCACTCTCTCCCACCCTCAGCTCTTCATTATACCGGTACTTTGTAGCCTAGGCAGTATAGAAGGGAAGGGGGCAAGATGGAATAGCATTTGATTTTGAGAGAGCGAGCAAGGGTAAGGAGATGTGTGTGTGTGTGTGTGGGTGTGTGTGTGTGGGTGAGAGAGAGAGAGAGAGAGAGAGGGTGTTCGTGAGTGTGTGTGTGTGTCCGCATTATACCACGGCCGCTTTGGTTGACGAATTGACCACTTACGAGTTTTGGTCTATAAGGAAGGTGGAGCCGTGGCCGTCAATATATAGCAGAATTACCAACACCTTTGTAGCTGGTGCCCGGATAGGATAAACAAACGGGGTGAAAGGGAGAATTAGGGCCAGATTTTTCACTCGAGGGATATATTTTTTCGAACCACGGCTTCTCCCTCATACTTAGCCTCATTAGTTTGGATATTTAAAGACGTTCGCCCCTTTAGTTTGGCGATTTTAATACATTTCGCTCTATTTTTGTCAATGTTAAGACCTTTCGTGCCATTTAGGGGTCAATTGTTTTCCTGGCGAGCGATAGCGAGCCTGTAATTTAGGAAGAACCGAGTCTACCCTATCAGGCAATCCGGTTTCTGTTTGGGCAATCCTGTTTATGATCGCGCAGACTGAACGACATTGATAGCCAAACATTGATTCTCGTCGCTGATTGGTCAGTGGCTATGAGCACGAAATTCAAATCTTGTTGGCGATGTCTACGAAGGTTTTAGGCCTGTAACATATGCTTTTTCGGTCTATTAATTTCAATCAACACATTTTATTATTGTATATTATTATCCATCAATATAGACTATTGGCTAAGGTAGTCACACTGTCAGCTACAGTCAGCAGCCTTGTTCAAGCTCAAGACAGACGGTAGGCTAGGCTACCATCAGGCTTATTATGTCTTGTAATCTTATTAAGAAATGTTGACAAAGTTATTACGGTTCTTATCTGGCAAAGGTAGCTCTTTCTTCCCCGTGTAATTTTCAAACAATTCTCCGTTAGTCTATTGGGGAAATAACAAGTAGATGTTCTTTTCCTGGCGATGTAGGACTATGAATATGCTAAACTATAGGCCTATAGTTTATATATATTGGCTATGTAGCCAGGCTGAATTAAATAGTAGCCTATATAGGCTATATTAACACTTCCTGGCAATGTATGTATAGGCATACTTTCTTTTCCTGACGAACTATGTGTATATAGGCTATTTGCAAGCCTATATTTATGGAAGGTTCATTAATATTATATGTTAACCATTAGATCACATTTGAAAATTGAACTATAGCGTGGTTAGGCTACCCTACTAGACATAGCTTAACTGACCTAACTACTTCGATGCAATTATGCCTCAGAAATTGTTTTTAAGAAAGGAAATAGAGTAATCAATCAATAATATAGACAAGCGCCGAAAAACCTGTACATCAAGTTAGGCTATAACCCGTAAAATATAGGCTATCATTGGCATAGTAACATTACTAATATATAACTATAAAAATTAAATACAAACCGCATACAAAACATAATAATTAATCAATAATATAGACAAACGCTCAAAAACCTGTACAGCAAGTTATAACCCATTACAATATATCATTGGCATAGTAACATTACCAATATATAACGAAACAAATTAGATAAAAACCGCAAAAAAAAAAACATTAACTCGTCGAGCCTCGAACCCTTGCGAGTAGACTTACGGATTTAAAAGCGAAGTCGTTACCGGCTAGGCTAAGCTTACTGCACTAAAGTCTAGACGAAGTAGCTGCGAGGGTTGCGCTCCAAGTTGCTTGTTTTATGTTATATATAGCAAATTTGTCATGATAACTGATTTGTATAGGTGTGCCACCTTATAATTGAGATTGTGACACATATATAACATGGAGGGAGGCTAATTAAGCTTAATTATGATAATATAATGTAGAGGTGAGATTTAGGCCTACTGTTATGATAGCTTCGCTAGTCACCTCCAGGGAGTGTTAGCGTGATCGCCGTCTGATTGCAAACAATCACAAACGTGATTCGTCGAATCAGAGGCGATCACGTTCAGTAGAGCTATCCCGGTTTGCGTGTTTGGGTAGACTGAACGCGCTCCGGTCGGCCGTGACATATCTACCGAAAAATGTACAAATATATATCGAAGGAAAAATGTAGGCTACAAATATATATCGAAGGGGAGTTTTGGGTGATTTTTTTTAAAGCTTGATGGAGGTATATGGAGGAAACTAAAGAAAACAATAAATATATATCTGAACCAATACATACAAATCCCCCCCCGCCCCCCCTCTCTCTCTCTCTCTCTCTACCTCCAGACTGTACCTCTTCCACTCAACACCTTTGTAGCTCATGCCCGGATAGGATAAGTAACACCCCGTTCTTAACATTAGCCATCAATTACAAACCCCAATGTACTTGAATAAACTAATGAAACCATATGGATTCGAACTTGGGACACCACACCCAGAACATAAGCACCTACACCATTACACCACCAACACAGTTAAAGGTTGAGAACACGAACACGATTAATATCCATTTTAAAAAAACGGGGTGAACGGAAGTATTACCGGTAAAAGTTCACAAGACGCAGGGCGGAAGGAAAGAGATGAGGGGAGAGGAGACACCAATAATAACTACTGGTACAGGAGGGAGAAGAGAGAGAGAAAGAAGATTGTAGGTTGAAGGAGAGGGGAAGTTTTTAGTTTGTTCCCTACACCTTCATCAAGCAAAAACAGTATACCGTATATATACAGTATATATATATATATATATATATATATATATATATATATATATATACACCCAATACCCTCCTTCGAGACAAACGAAGATTTCCTGGTGAAAGATCAATTCCGGTTACATCGCAGGCTTGCCATCACTCCCAGGATAAAAATCGAACCCTAAATGGCACACAAGGTGCTAAAATTGCCAAAGACGCAAGGGGGAAGAGCCTGTTGATTGAAGAAAAACATAGGGAGAGAGACGAATGATCATTAAGCTAAGTTCACACATACACGAATTAACGTCCTGTCCGTCCCCGACCTCTTAATTCGCCTGCAAACGAGCAAGGACGCCGGCAAAATCACCTATGGTTGGTACAGGGACATGCGGTGTCGCCAGCACACGGGACGCAGTGGCCTAGGCGGCGACCTTTTTGTGAATGCACAAAATGGTCGAGATGGGCCGGGTCAACTGTCAGAAAACGTGTTATGTTGGGACACCCACTGGAGCAGTCGGCGTCAATACGCAGCCTGGCGGCGTCTAAACGCCGACTAACGGGATGAGAACGGCGGCAAAAAAACGTTGGAAGGAGAGTCGGCGATGTGGCACCGTCTCGTCACATAAGCTGGCGACACCGCACGTCCGTGTACCGACCATAGGCGATTTTGTCGGCGTCCTTGCTCGTTTGCAGGCGAACTAAGGGGTCGGGGACGGACGGGACATTAATTTGAGCATGTGTACCATGGGGCCTCCAGATTGATGACGTCCTGCCTATTTTCTTGGTCGGGGATGGACGGGATGTTAATTCGTGCATGTGTGAACCAAGCATTACTAATGCTCGGTTCACACACGCATGAATTAACGTTCCGTCTGACCCCGACCCCTTAATTCGCCGTGCCTAGGCGGCGTCCTTATTGTGCATGCATAAAATGGTCCGTGTGGGTTGGGGCAACTGCCAGAAAACGTGTTATGTCGGGAAACACACGGGAGCAGTCGTCGTCTAGACGCCGACTAACGGGATGAGAACAGCGGCAAAAAACCGTTGGAACGGCCATCGTGGCCACATGGGGCCTCTAGATTGATGCCGTCCTGCCTATTTTCTTGGTCGGGGACGGACGGGACGTTAATTCGTGCATGTGTGAACCGAGCTTAAGAAAACAAGGTGTAGGAGGGGGCGAGAACGAAAATTGAAAGGGTGGGCTTAAACGAGGGACGAAGGGTTTATTTTCTGGTTGATTATTCTATTTATTTATAACTATTTTTTTTACTTATAGGCTAGTTTCCTTCCTATATTTTCATAAAAAAACAAAAAAAAATGCTGGGTATATTTGTACATTTTTCGGTAGAAAAAAATGCCCGCCCGAAGGCCATTCCCTCCTTAATTACAGGCTCGCTCTCGCTCGCCAGGAAATAATCAACACCTAAATGGCACGAAAGGTCTTAAAATTGCCAAAGACGCAAGGGGGAAGAGCTTGTTGATTGGAGAGAGGGAGAGAGAGACAAGTGAACGTTAAGAAAACAAGGTGTAGGAGAGGGAGAGAGCGAAAATTGAAAGGGTGGGCTTAAACGAAGGAGGAAGGGAGGAAAATCAATGTGTGAAGAAGAGAAAGGAGTGAAGAGCAAAACAATTCTCGCAATATCTCGGGATTTATTTTATTGTATTGTATTTTTGTTTGTTTAACTTGTATCGGCGACTAGACTGAAGGTAGATTATATTAGGCAGTTTACTTATGATGAAACGCCAATTTTGAAGCTGCCAGAAAACAATTGACGAAAAACCGGTTGTGTCATCGCCTAAAGCGTGGTGGTAGGAGAAGGAGGACGGAGGGGGGGGGGGAGAGAGGAAACGGATTGAACAATAACTTTTAGGGGAAGTTTTGCTTTTTGCTGGACCCCCTTCTCCCTCAGGTTTAGCCCCAATAATTTTCAGATATTAAGACGTTTGCCAATTAGTTTGGTGATTTTGTGATCTTTCGCCACATTTCGTTGCCAAAATTAAGACGTTTCGTGCCATTTAAGGTGTCGTTTTATTTTACTGGCCAGAGATAGCGATCCTGTAGTTTAGGAGGAACCAGCGGGATAATTTTCTACAGAAAACTGAACAAATTTATCCCGAAGGGGAGATCCTGTTTCTTTAGCCTATGTATATAATTTGTTTTGATATATATATATATATATATATATAAGATTTATGGAGGTCTACAGAGTAAACTAAACAAGTAAATAGTGAATAAATAAATAAGTCTCACCTTAAAGAATGCCATGAAGGAGAATAGGAATCATAATTACTTCAAAGGCGAGAAGTGGAGAATACTGAAGGAGAGGGGAAGAAACAAGTGAAAGGATGATGAGCAGAGAGAGAGAGAGAGGTGAAAGGATAAGATGTAAAAGAGACAAGGAGAACGACAAGGAGAACGACAAGTACAACACAAACTCAAGAGAGAGAGAGAGAGAGATTGTAGATTAAACACATGTGAGAGGGTGGAGGGATTGGTGCGAGCATATCAATAGTTTTATAGAGGAGCATATCAATAGTTTTATAAAGAGGAAATCCATGGAAACGTAGCCTACACCTTACCTCTTTGTCAACTACACTTGGTTTCATTTCATCTGACGGCAAATTGAATCCCGTACCAACGAATTTATCGAGAACTAACGGGTAAATAAGAAACTACTAGTTTCTGCTTCATATTAATGCCAAGTTTTCATAATTAACAACAGATTTCGCTACAAAACCAAGCTGAAGACAGCAATTTACCGTCAGCTGAAAAGAAACAGAGCATAGAGGGGCACTTGGTAGAGCGCGTACCACCACTCAAGGTCAAGAGTTTTGTTATTCTCTAGATCTTGCCTCCATCTACGCTGGCGGAGATAAGCTTGCTACCGATTACCTCCAATATTGAATAACTTTATACTTGGCGCATATCCTATCTTCCCTCCAAACTTCGTGAACATTGGTTCATCACTTTTTGAGACACCCTCTTTACAGGCAAACAGACACACGGAGGCAAAAAAATGTCTTCATTACAACATCGTTCGCGGACTTCAAGGGACAAAGGCTCTGAACCACCTACTAGTCCTCCTTCAGGTTCAGGAACCAGGTGGTTACCAGATACATCGTTCATGTTTATTTGTGCACACACACACACTTACACAGCCCGTAGCCTAGTAGGTAGAGCTCTCGTCTCACACACGAGGGGTCGGGGATTCAATCCCCGGCCGGGCGGAGACAAATTGGGCTTGTCTCCTTTCATGTGTTAGCCTCAGTTCACCTAGCTGTAAATAGGTACCTGGAATAAGTGGACGACGTTGTGACGTCCCATCTGGGGTTGGCAAAAATGGTACAAGGCGAGATGGGTATCATATGGTTCACCTAAGCTGATGGCTATCTAAGCCTTCGGGCGAGACGGTACCGTCTATAGTGAGAATGGTACCATACAGATCCACCCTAAGCCTTCGTTTCCGATGTCGCCAATTGGCTAAAATACAGACTACACACACATCCACAGTCATTCCAACAGTACATAATACATTCCCAGTTAAGGAGGCGCGATAATAATGAGCTTAGCTCGCATTGCGTGGATTCCCCTTGACGAACAAGTAACTGAGTAACAGAGTAACACACACACACACACACACACACACACACACACACACACACACACACACACACATTCAAACATCTGCATAAAACCTAAGCCGACACATATTCATAGGATCGCGTCAAAATCTCTACCACTGAAGTGGATGTTATTGAGCTGGTGAGTAATGAGCACAAAGGGGAAAAGCAAAGTGAAACGATAGGGGGGAGAGAGAGATGAAGTATGACCGGAAGTAGCTAGTAAGTAGGAAAGTAGGTATACCATAAGTAATTGGGTGAGGAAATGCTCAAGGCAATAAGTAAGGTACCGGTAATCATGTATATAACAAATAAGTATCTTATAAGGTAAGTGCCCACAGTAAGGAAGTCAGGGTTACCAAATATATTCATATAATTCCGCTACTCATCCTCAAAAAGTCGCTACATAGTAAATTATGCAGACAATGGCTAGACTAATGTCACAATCTCTATATCACCCAAAAATGGCTAACATCTTCAGAATACCACTAGAATTCATGCCGCTAAGTGTAGGCTAAAGGTTTACCGCTAGGTCGAAATAAAATACCTCTAGATCTAGCGAGAAAGTAGCTAAACAACACTGATTAGGATGGAAGGCGGTAGAGATATCAGAAACACAAGTAATATATTCGACAGGCCTTACACAGATAATAAACTTGCTGAACAATTATTTAGACAAAACAGAATAACTAAAGCAAATTATTCAAAGACTAGATAAAAAAGGCAAAAGAAAAAAACAAAGATAAATAACTAACTTAACCCTTTCATGCACCGGGGGTTGCCGTTTAGTATTCAGATATAGAATTATCTGAATCTCATAATTACCTCTCCAAAAATTAGTATTCTGCCCATAGCTCACTAAAAACTGCAGAGGTTGGAGTAACTAAACTAAAGATTTCAAAACACCCCTGATGATCACAAAGGTTTAATCACACAACAAATAGTGTGTATGTGTGTGTTTATGGGGGGGGGGGGCTTTTAAAGGGTCACCGTTCCGAATAATCATCAGACCAGGAGATAAGAAATTTATTAGAAAATAAAATTTAGTCAAGTGAAACGTGCCGGCACGGCTTGTTAACAAATGAGAACATACAATATACAGTATAATATATATATATATATATATATATATATATATATCGGTATATATTTTATTTATTTTAGTGAGGGAGACAAAAGGCAGAACTGCCTGTAGCGAGTGACTCCCCCAGAATTGAAAGTGACAGGGCCAAAATCAAGGGACGTTCGAGCCAAAATACCTGGACACACTGAGTTTGAAGCAATTTAAGTCATAGGAGGAGGGAAAGACTGATTATAGGAGAGAGTTCCAGAGCTCAGTTGTTGAATAGAAGACAGGCGGAGACTAACGTTTCACTCTTGGGTTGGAAAGTTGCACAGAGTAGGGGTGAGATTGTGTTGCAAGACGGGTACCACGTACCCTACATAGAGGAGGTGGTAAACACTGGGAGAGCTCTGAGGAGCACTGATTATTGTAGTAGCGATAGAATCGCGAGAGATGCAACATTGCGGCGAATAGAGATTGCAGAGAGTTAGTGAGTGGACGGGAGTTAATGATACGAAAGGCCTTCCTTTCTACTTTGTCGAGGAGTGCGGTGTGAGAGGAACCTCCCCACACATGTGAACATTGAACAATACTCAATACAAGGGCGCACTGTACTCCTGTACAGAGCAAGAAGCTGCGCAGGGGTGTGTGTGTGTATGTATGTATGTATGTATGTATGTATGTATGTATGTATGTATGTATGTATGTATATATATATATATAAATCGCATATTTAGAATTAAATAGGCCTATACATAGACTACAGTAGATCTGGACTTGACACGAAAATGGAACTTTGCAGTAAGGGACCCAAGATCGGAGAACAACCCCCAATTTCGAACCTCGAAACCGCGAAAATATAAATTTTTCGCGGTTTCGAGGTTCAAACTTGGGGGTTCGTTCTCCGATGTTGGGTCCTGCAAAGTTCTATTTTCGGGTTCAGTCCAGATGTACTGTAGTCTATGGCTTATACAAGGACGAACATAGACAAACCAAGAACAAATCTAAAAGCCAGAAAGATAATGTAAGAGGTTAGAGAAAGCGAACAGAATACCGGAAATACGGGAAGAACGAATAAATATGGAATAAGGAGGGGGAAAACGAATCAGACCAAAGAGAAGGGCCGAGAAAAGTTATAAATATGCTGAGAAGAACGAGGTGCACGGGATATCGGTACTAGCATCAAGGTAATAGGGCGGGACTACGGAAAGGAGACAACACACAAATACAATAATAATAAGAGTAGATACATGTAATGGTAATAAGTAATGTCAGTAATAATAAAAGTAATACAAAATATCGATAGGGTACATAAAACATTTAATAATAATAATATAATGTGCAAAACCTAATACTATTAATATAGCCTAGTTTTCTCTCGACATAACCAAAGAAACCAAATCTCAATAACAATAAACACGTAGTCATAATTATATATATATATATACAGTATATATATTGCTCAGGTATGCTTAAGACTTAATTAGTTTTGATTCTTTAGATAGGCCTATGGTAAAATTGCCGTTTCGATGCCGCAGCCTAGCCTATTTTAGGGGTGCAATTTGTTTCCTATGATATTTGATGTAATTTATATTACAATTTTGATATACATTCCCTTTGGAAACTTTCCTACTTATGGACCACAAGATATTAACTAATCATTAACCTACACACTTAACCCCTCCAGCACCATGACGCTTATGGACCACAAGATATTAACTAATCATTAACCTACACACTTAACCCCTCCAGCACCATGACGCTTTTCTTCCTTTGATTCTGGCTAAAATTTGAATATGTTGTGCAGTTTAGGAAGGGCATATGTTACTAAGAGTTTATGGAGGTCGTATTAACCCATTTGAGTTGTAGAGGTAGATTACAAACTAAAGAAAATGGTTTAATGTATTCGATACAGACTCAAATGGAAGTGTAGGTATATTATGGGTCATGACTATACACACGCAGAACATTGGATTGTTTCGCTTGGGTTCGATAGATTCAAACAGGTGTGCAGGTAGTATGGCTCCTGACTGTACATACACACCTTGTAGCAGGAGCTAGGGACCACGTGGCGCTTGGGAGCTTCCTGCCGCTTCCCCACCTCCCATCCTCTGTCGCTTCACACCACATGCTACCATATTACTTCCCGCGAAATACAACACTTCACTAATACATTAATACTTTCAGCAATCCGTATACTGTCCGCGTTGCCTGGGACACGGTTCTTATGTCCGTATGTCCGCGAAGTCCGTAGGAAATCTGCCCTTGACCGCGATCGAAGCAGCCTACCTAGTTTCAAGGCCGCAGGCAGACTGAACACTGAAGTTCAGTGAAGTCTGAACATGAGTGACGCGGCGCGTGTCTGAGCGAGAATCGAGATCAGTCTTGCCAATTTACCTTCGTTCACACTAGATCTACTGTAGAGGTATTTACTTCAACCTATAAGCAAATTTCTACATCTAGGCTAGCGATACTCTGAAGATTTGAGCCATTGTCGATCAATATTGTAGAAACTGGCAATATTCTAGCGATTTTTGGCAATTTTATATATCTAGCGGACTATTGGTAGCCCTGATCGAGATCAGCGGGACCATAGCTGTTATTAGCTGGTACGACCTTGAATGTTTTAAGTGTAAGCATAATACTGTATATTATTCGGTGCCGTTAACTTAGTTATATGTAGAAACGAAGGAAATGTAGCGGGTGGGAAACTAAGCGAATAATCCCACGTGGAAACAAGTGCATGGGAGGGAAGGGAGGAGGAGAGAGAGAGAGAGCAGGGGAGGAAGGGTGTGAGACAAAGGAAACAAGGAAGGGGGGACAGAAGGGACGGGATGAAAGAAGGGGTATAGAAGGAAATGGATGACAGGAGATAAGAACAGAGGAATACACAGAAGAATCTATAGAAAACGGGAGTCTACAGAAAGCTGTTTGGCCCACACGAAGCAGATCTCGCTCCGAAAAATTGAACAGATATATTGGATGAGAGATGGAGGGATGGGGGATAGAAGGAAGTATAGGTGGTAGGAAAGGAGGATGAAAGCGTAAGGGAGGCAAAAGCAGAGGGAGAAAGGGGGCTTACCAACAACCCACGAAATCTGAACGAGAATAAAACACGAAGCACGAAACAATGAAAGTTTGAAGCACATAGTTTGCAGTGCCGGTTTGTTTGTTTGTTCACTTTCTTTGGCCATCTTTGTAAAGAGATAATTGTTAACCCTTTCAAGATACGATGGCGCATTTCATTTCTGTTTTCTGGCTATTATTAGACGATTTTATTCAGATTAGGAAGGGTATATGGAAGTCAGAGGGTTAATTGAGATAGCCTTTACCCTTTTATTTTATTTATGAATTTATTTATTTATTTTATTCAATTTTATTTTATTTTGTTTGTCTATATTGGTCGGTTCCTGTTTTGGTTTGTTTGTTTAGCAAGTTTTACATTTGACTTCCCACCTATCCTTCCTAAGCTGTATAAAATAGTTTAATGATAGCCAGAATAAACTGTCTGAACGCGGCGTAATGGTCAAGGGGTTTAAGGGGATAATGGTTGTTATTTCTGTTCTATTTATTCAGTTATTCATATATTTTTTTAGTTTCCTCCCTAGACCTCCATCAAGCTTAAAAAAACACACCCTAGACCCCGCTTCAGATACAATTGTACATTTTTCGGTAGAAAAATTTCCCGGCCGAGTTAAGATTACAGGCTCGCTATCGCTCGCCAGGAATAAAATAGACACCTGAATGGCACGAATGGTCTTAAAATTGACAACAAAATGGGGCAAAAGGTGATCAAATCGTCAAACTAATGGGCAGAACGCCATAAAATGTCAAAACTAATGAGGCTAAACACGAGGGAGAAAGTGGTCCAGAAACCTGGCCCATCCCCCCTTAAACTGTTAACCCATTCAGTACCGATGACGTCCTTTTCATCATATTCTGGCAACTATTAGACGGTTTTATTCAGCTTAAGAAGGATCCGTGGTAGCTAAAAGGATTAATCGAGACAACTTGTAGTCTTTTGATTGTTAGAGGTCCTTCCCAAGCTGAATAAAATAATCTAATAGTTACCAGAATATAACGAAAAGGACGTCACCGGTACCGAATGAGTTAAAAAGGACGTCACCGGTAACGAATGAGTTAAAAAGGACGTCACCGGTAACGAATGAGTTAAAAAGGACGTCACCGGTACCGAATGAGTTAAAAAGGACGTCACCGGTACCGAATGAGTTAAAAAGGACGTCACCGGTACCGAATGAGTTAAAAAGGACGTCACCGGAAACGAATGCGTTAAAAAGGCCGTCACCGGTACCGAATGAGTTAAAAAAGGACGTCACCGGTACCGAATGAGTTAAAAAGGACGCCACCGGTACCGAATGAGTTAAAAAGGACGTCACCGGTACCGAATGAGTTAAAAAGGACGTCACCGGTACCGAATGAGTTAAAAAGGACGTCACCGGTACCGAATGCGTTAAAAAGGCCGTCACCGGTACCGAATGAGTTAAAAAGGACGTCACCGGTACCGAATGAGTTCAAAAGGACGTCACCGGTACCGAATGAGTTAAAAAAAGATGTCACCGGTACCGAATGAGTTAAAAAGGACGTCACCGGTACCGAATGAGTTAAAAAGGACGTCACCGGTACCGAATGAGTTAAAAAGTATGGCGAGAAATTAACCCCTTCTGTAGAGGCGACGCCTTTTAAAAGTTTATTCTAGTTATATTTAGAGGATTATGAGAAGTTTACGAAAAATCTGTGGTAATAAAAATGGTTAACCCCTTCCATAACGGCGACGTCTTTTCGATTTCATTCTAGATATATTTAGGCAATTGTGTGCAGTTTAAGAAGAATCTGTGGCAGTAATAATGGTTAAGTGAGATAGTTCGAAGTCTTTTAGCTGTTGGATGCCTTTTTAAACTGAATAAAATCGCATAATAGTAGCCAGGATAAAGTTAAAAGGACGGCAGGGGTACTGGAATGGTTAATGTTGAGAACAGTGGATAAGCAAGACAGAATAACAGGAAACTACAGCAGCCTTTAAGTTGAAGCCACTGCCTGGGTAGAGGGATAGGGAAGACGAATGTGTATGACCCCGATATAGTGTTCCAATGGGTTTAATTGTTTTTGTGAATTTCGAGATTTGAATTGTTTTTCATTCCCATAGACCCCAACGCACGCAAAACAAATAAATAAATAAACTAAAATAATAAAATAAAAATTAAATACAAAAAAAGGTAACCATAAACCCCCTTCAAGCTAAATGTGTACATTTTTCGGTAGAAATACTGCAGGCTCGCTATCAATCACTCTTTCAAGTATGGGGGAGGCACTCGCTATAGGCAGTTCTGCCTTTTGCCTCCCTCAATTACATAGACAAAATAATCACCAGGTAAAAACATCGACAATACAATGAGGAAAATGTCTTCAAATCATCAAAGTAATAGTCATGAAAAAATCCCCCCCACCTCGGCATTACATACAGTAAAGCCGTTCCCACGCGCCAATAACGGATGGTATTAGCATTGATTATAATATCCAGACTCCGGGAATATTTTAGACTAATTAAAGCCCGGCCAGAATCGGATAGGGCCCGAGGCTTGAATTGGGTAGTGATTTTTATTTTATTTTTTTTTTTAAGAGACAATGAACGGAGGAAGGAAAAACACAGATAAAACAAAAAGGTCCATGTGCCTAAAGGCATCCTCCATTCATAAAATGTTTGTAACAACTGGATATAAACATTTGTAGATTGTAAGTTTGTGGAAAGCAATTCGAGGGAAGTGAATTCCAAAGAGTAGTAGCTCTGGGGATAAATTAATTCTGATAAGCAGAAGTTCTGCATTGTGGAGGAGAAAGTGTAAATTCATGGGCGCTCTCAGCTGCCCTAGTTCTACGGGGAAAGATGTGGAGAGGCGGCACAATTGAAGCAAGTTCCTCGGAACAATTGCTGTGAAAATATCTGTAGAATAATGCAAGGGATGCAACGTTTCTTCGTATGGATAATGTAGGAAGGTCCTGTGTGATTGCAGGGTTATTGATTAATCTAATAGCTTTAATTTGAATTTTGTCCAACTGCCTCAATGCAACCACTCCACTTCCACCCCACAGAGGTGAACAGTAATCCATCTGAGAACGCACATGCCTTTTATATATCACGGCCAACTGCTCGTCAGTGAAGAATTCTCGAACTCTGTACAAGAGTCCCAGTTTTTTAGAGGCATTCTTAGCAATGCTTCTAACATAATGTGTCCAGCTCAAGTTAGTAGTTAATGTTACACCGAGAATATCAATACTAGGGGAAGTGGGAATATTTACATCATTAAAAAATATATGGGAGTCAGTGAGATTCTGTCGGTTAGAAAATTGAATGCACTTGGTTTTCTGTGCATTAAAGGAAACTAGATTCTTTTGTCCCCATCCATTAATTCTAGAAAGGTCCTGGTTCAGAGAAATTGCAGTGTTTATTTTTGAATTTATAAGATCGGGTTGGGTGAAAGAATTGGTAAATGTGAAGGAACTGTGGAGTGTTGAGTCATCTGCGTAGGAATGTATTGGATTATGAGTGGTAGATATGAGATCATTGATATGAATGAGGAACAGAATTGGGGCCAAAACTGATCCCTGGGGAACACCAGCATTTATTGAGTGAAATTGAGAATAAAGGCCATCTACCATTACACGTATTTTTCTGTTATGAAGATAAGAAGAAATTAGTGGAACTAATGATGCAAGGCCGTAGTGTGACATCTTCGACAATAAGGATTGATGCCAGACTCTATCAAATGCATCATCATTCACAGCTGCAAATAATAAATAGGGAAAATTCGCGTTCTCTCTGTATCTGAGTATCCGTTTGCTCATCTGTCTGTCTCTATCTCACACACTTACTCGCTCTCTCTCTCTCTGGGGGGTGGGGTGGGGGTGTAAAACTACTACTACTACTACCCCAATCACCACTGCTATCATAACTACTACCACCACTGCTACCACCATCACCACTACGACCACCCCAATCACAGATACACCACAGTCACCATCATCACTACGGGAGCATAGAGAGAGAGAGAGAGAGAGAGAGAGAGAGAGAGAGAGAGAGAGAGAGAGCAGGCCCACGTTAGCGTATAATGATTACCATTGTAATTATATTCGGAGGAATATTTTGATTGATTATAAAATACCTGGCGACATTTGAATAATTGTAATTAGATGGTGAAGTTGAGATGGTTGAAATACAATATATATATAGTATGTGGTGAGTGTCTATGTGTATGTGTTAAGTATGTGTGTGTCCTCGTATATGTATGTGTGTGTCTGTGTGTATGTACGTTTGTCTACCTATACACATACACGCCCCCATGAAAACCAACACAAAAACTAACAATGCTCCCTTCACATATTTCTCCAGCTAGTGAGAAACCAACAACAATCTCTCTCTCTCTCACAGAGGTTTGGCGATTATATAATATATATATATGCGGTATAAATGAAGGCTTATTCTTCAATACATCAATATATATTTTGTTTGCGTCAAAATGAGAGCATAATATATTTGGTAACAAAGTAAATACAAATAATATACTCTACGCTTCAATGATATCAAATGAACATACATATCTCATTTAAACAGTTCTAATGACATAAAATAATTAGCCATAAACCAATATATATATATATATATATATATATATATATATATATATATATATATAACTGTCTTCGTAGCGCAATGGATAAATGCACTGAATTTCGGTGCGAGCATCCTAGGTTCGAATCCCTGGAGTGCCACATGTATTTGTTGATTTCATTAATTGAGTTTAGGAGTAAAGTCGGTTGGTGGAGGTAACACACATATATATATATATATTCAGTACAGTATAGGTACAGTATACTGTATATACCGTATTATACGTATTTCATTTAAACAGCTCCGATGACAAAACAAAAAATATCCATAAACCAGTATAAGCCATATTAAAAAAAAAAAATAATAATAATAACAAAATTATAATCCACCTATGTAACAATATACCCGCTGGATACGTCGGGCGCAAAAATATTATACGCAATTAAGTTAATGAGAGACTCGCTTGTTACTGATTAATTAAAGAAAAATAGTAGATCTATTCGGTATTATTATGAAAGAAAGATGTTATGCCGGATAAATAATTGAAGGGAAATATTTGCTCTGTACCGCTTGTAACTAAAGAACAATGTAACTTCCGTTTAATTAATAATGAAAGGAAAATTAGCTTCATTCCGTGTGATAATTAATTCAAAATATTACCTCAGTTCCACCTAATACTTAAAGCGAATTATCAGTTCTATTCTGACTATAACTAAAGACAAATTTAGCTTAATTCCGTGCATTTATTAATTGTAAATATCAGCTTTACTTCGTGTAATAATTAATTAAAGTAATAGCTCTATTCCATATTATAATTATTGCAAAACAGGGCTACAGGAAAAACCTTTGAACTTACGGGGAGATTTGTGTAAGCGCCCTTCTTCGTGTCATCTAGGTGTCGATTAACTACTCCAGCAGAACTCCCAACAACATGCCACTATACTCAAACTAAAATCGCCCGTAAACAAAACTACTTCCAACCAGGCAATAATCCCTCAAAATCCCTAGCCAAGAAAACCCCAAGAGAACAGGATTAACACGATGAACGATGACCGTAAACAAAAAGAACCCCACCCCCCAAAAAAAAATAAATAAAAATAAAATAATAATAATAATAATAATAAAATAAACAAATATATAAAAATAAATAAATAAATTTCAGCTCTCTCTACTACAACAATGATTTTTTTCATTTTTTTTTTTTTATATGTAGCCTATTTGTTTTTTCGTGTTTCTTTTCTTTTTCCGTCGTGTTAACATTTCAATTACAGTTTGAGCGCCCACAATGGAGCTCTGGACTCGAGAAGCTAACGACCGACCGAGGTGTTAGTAGTTTTGGTGGGTTAACAAAAAAAAAAAAAAAAAAAAAAAAAAAAAAAAATGGGGGCAGATAAGGAAGAAAGATTATTTTCTTCCTCTTCTCCTTTTCAATCCCTCTTCTAATCCTTCATCTTCCTTATCCTCTTAATCCTTTTTCTCACCCCATACTACTACTACTACTACTACTATTAATAATAATAATAATCTTGAGTCATGCCTATACTCTCATTTCACCTTACACCTCACACTTACACCCTCTCCCCCCCCAACCCACTCACTCGGTATTTCTCCCCTACTTCAACAACAAATTCCGAAGAGGGAGGAGGGGGTTCAAAGGTTCAGAGCTTCGATACTCCACGCTCACATGTGAATCTGCTTGACCTGGGTTTGATCCCAGCCCAGGCGGACATTTAGTGTGTGTTGTAGTACGTCCTAGCATGTTTCACATGTTTGCACTCAAGCGGGGGACACTTCGACGACGTATACAGACCAATAACACACATAACAAAGCCACTCCAACAGCTTCCTCTCTCTCCAACACTCTTCAGAACAATAGGAAAAGTAGAATGTAGCTACGAGGTGCCGTTGTAAAGGCTTATCCCTCGATACCTTCACCTGAACCTGAACTCCAGCCTCCTTCAAACCCGAACCCTTCTTTTGACACTCGAAGCTCCGCCGCCCGAGATTTATTTACGACACGTGAAGGAAGGAGGAGGAGGAGAAAGAGGAATACAAAGGAATACAAATGAGAACAAACTGCAACAGACCTATTGGTCCTTACGGGGCAGTTTGGATATCTAAAACTACTAATCTATTGACTACGAGGTAGAGAAAAGGATTGCAAAGAAGAAAGCTCCTCCCCACCCACCACTCCCTCCAGCTAATGCTGGCATGGAAACAGTTGAACAAATACCATGTAGTATGTAAACACTGACACGGAAATTCGTATAGGACAGGGAGAAAATGAAGTTGATTTGTAATCTAAGCTAACTCTAATACTACCATTCTGAAAGGGAATTTGATGTATGAATAGCAATATACATTGGGGTATGCGTTGACACTTTGTTGCGCGTTATTCTGAAAGAAACTGTTAATTGGGGGTTATTTGTTAAGTGTTTATCCAGATGGTTCTTGAATGTTTCGACAGTATACAGTTTACAATGTTCGAGGGTAGTCTGTTCCAATTATTCACAACGCGGTAGAAGAAGAAATGCTTCGCCTCGTGAGGAGGAGGAGGAGGAGAAGGAGAAAGAGGAGGAGGAGGAAGAAGGGCAAACGACAAAAATAGAATGACACATAATAACGTAGAATAAAGAAGTGCTCGCCAGGAAAAAATCGATACCTAAACGTCACGAAAGGTCTTAATATTGACAAATAAATGGGGTGAACAGTTTGCAAATTGCCAAACTAATGGAACGAACGTCTTAAACTCTCAAAACTAATGGGGATACACATGAGGGAGCAGTGGGTCCAGAAAACCGGCCTATCCCCCCATTTAAGTGACAAAGACGTCCTCATTCTCACAAAAGGGGTAAATTAGGCCGTTAACCCCTTCTGTATCGGCGACGATGTTATGAAGCTTAGGAAGGATGTTTAGTAGCTAAACGGATCAATTGAGAGAGTCTGTAGCCGTTTAATAGGTCGACGTCCTTCCTAACCTGAATAAAATCGTTTAATGGTTGCCAGAATATAATTAAAAGGACGTCACAGGTACTGGATGGGTCATTTTGTGGACTCGCATTATAAACCCATTCAGTGCCAGTGACGTCCTTTTCATTCTATTCTGGCAACTATTAGACGATTTTATTCAGTTTAAAAAGGGCCTTCAGCAATTAAAAGGCTTCTAACTATCTCACTGAACCCTTTTTCATACCACACATCCTTCTTAGCTGCACACAATCGTCTAAATATAGCAAAAATGAAATGAAAAAAGGCGTCGGCGGTACAGGAGGGGTTAACCAGTTTGGGTCACAAGGACACAACTCAAAAAATAAAATCCAACATCCCAAATAAGATGAAAGGCATCTCACCCCCCCCCCCCCCCCAGCCAAAAATACTTCCCAGTTCCATGATCCGATGAGCGAGCCACACACACACATACACACACACGGGGATCAAATGGCCTCTCCAACCTGCACAAGGAAAATTGGTAAAGGAGGAGGAGGAAGAGGGAGATGAAGAGGAGTAGGAAGGTGGAGGAAAGAAGAGCTGGTGATGAGGAGGAGGAGGGTGGAGGATTGAAGAGCTGATGATGAGGAGGAGGGTGGAGGAATGGAGAGCTGATGAGGAGGAGGAGGGTGGAGGAATGGAGAGCTGAGGAGGAGGGTGGAGGAATGGAGATCTGATGATGAGGAGGGTGGAGTACAAAGGAAATCAAGCAACAACAGATCTAGTGACCCTTCTAGGCTGCTTGTCCTCCAATACACTGAGGATCAAGTGTCCAAACAGTGGTTTAGAGTGGGTAAGGGAACATTGGAAAGGGAACTACTGCCCTGGAACTAATGTCCGTGGCAGGATTAGGAAGTTAGTAGGGGACAGATGGGTTAGTAACTGAGGGGGGGATAAAATAAAGATATTCATTTACAAACGCAGTAAGTCGGGGGTTTTATGCGAGATATTTGTCTAAGCGGAGTTTAAATGAATCAAAGGTGCTTCAGTCTATAACGTCTCGGGGAAGCCCATTCCACAAGTTGACAACTCGATTGAAGAAGAAATTCTTAGATTCGTGTGAGTTAAAAGATTTACCAATAATTTTGCAACCGTTTCCCCGCGTGTAATTAGATTGGTCGATAGTGAAGTACTTACTACAGTTCATATTGTCGATGCCTTTGATGATTTTGAACACTTGAATTAAGTCACCTCTTAATCTGCGCTGGGTTAAAGGAAATAGATTTAATTCTCTAAGACGCTCTTCGTATGGTTTGTTCTTTATGCTAGGTATAATTTTGGTAACTCTACGTTGAACTCGTTCTAGCTTGTTTATATCTTTTTGGTAATAAGGGCACCAGGATTGAACGCAGTATTTCAGAAGACGGCGGACTAAAGAATTGTAAAGGGTTAGGATAACTTCTTTGGATTTATGCTCAAATGACCTGCCTATAAAGCCAATTATTTTGTTTGCCTTCTTAACAACTTCTGAACATTGTTGACTCGGTTTTAGGTTACTCGATATTGTTACTTCCAGATCGGTTTCTCTGTTTACATTCTTAAGCTGAGTGCCATTCATCGAATAGTTTGCTTTCTCATTTAGGTATCCGATATATAGTACTTTACATTTATCCGCATTGAAACTCATTTGCCAAATTTGGGCCCAACATGACAATTTATCTAGATTGTGTTGCATATCATCAATTTGTTCTTTTGAGAGTACGCTATTTGCAATTTTTGTAACGTCAGCAAATTTTGAGATTGTACAGGTGAGACCCTCATCTATGTTGTTGATGTATATTAGAAAGAGAATTGGTCCTAGTACCAATCCCTGGGGTACCCCGCTACTTACATTGGTCCATTTAGATGCCTTACCGTTTATGACTACTCTTTGCTTTCTGTCGCTGAGCCAATTTTCTATCCATTTCAACACACCGTCTTGTATTCCATGCGCTTTTAGTTTTAGCAGTAAACGTTTGTGGGGAATTTTGTCAAAGGCCTTTTGAAAATCAAGGTATATAATATCTACAGCTTTACTCTCATCGTAGAGGTTGAGGATATCGTGGAAGAAGTCTAAGAGGTGTGTTAAACAGGAATGTTTTTTACGAAAGCCATGTTGAGTCTCTTTAAGTAAGTTATTTGCCTCTAAGTGATTTACAAATCTGTCTCTTATGACCGTTTCTAGCATTTTACATACAATTGAGGTTAAGCTAATTGGACGATCGTTACTGGGTAGGGATTTGCTGCCTTTTTTGAATATCGGTGTTACGTTGGCTAGCTTCCACTGATCAGGCATAGTCCCAGACTGCAAGGATTCATTGAATAGCAATGTCAGTGGTTTGGAGAGCTCATCCTTAGCTTCCTTTAGAACTCTAGGCGAGATTGTATCAGGTCCAGGCATTTTATTTACCTTGAGTTTATCTAAACAATTCAATACTTCTCTCTCTGTAACGGTGATATGGCTTAGAACATCTGAATTATCAATCTGAATCGGCGATAGTGTAGGGATATCACTGAGCTCTTCGGTTGTAAAAACTGATGCAAAGAAGGTATTGAGGGCATTAATACGGCTCGCTTGGTGTAGTGACTAGCGTCTCGGACTTCCACCCAGAAGGCCCGGGTTCGCGCCCACGCTCGGCGCATTAAAGATTTTTCACAAGCACTGAGTCGTTACCATCCCTCATGAGCAAAGGGATGGGGTAGTAGTACAGGACCCCAATGGAAATACGCCTAATCGGCCTTATTGAGGTATCCTTAGCTAGCTTAGCATGCGCTAGCTTTAAGAACTATTATTATTATTATTATTATTATTATTATTATTACTCATTTGTACTTCGTCTTTGGTGTATTCTCTATTTTCATCGACTAACGGTCCAACAGTTGAAGTAACTACTTTTTTCTTTCTGATATAACTATAGAATTCTTTCGGGTTTGTTTTACTTTGATTCGCAACATGTAACTCCAGGGTCTTTTTACTTTGCTTAATTAACTTTTTGGCTTTGCGTCGTAGCTCTACAAATTTCACCCGTTCTTTGTCATTTTGTGAGGATTTTAATCTATCATTAGTAAATTTTCTTAGCAAGCAGACAGTCTGAAATATCTTTATTCCACCATTTGGGCTTATCATTATGGCCTGGACACCGTATTTTCGATGGTATGCAGTTTTGCACTGCCTTAAGGTAAGTGGTTGTGAAACACTCCCAAGATGTATTTATGTTGTTATTGTTAGTCAGAAAGCTCCAGTCAGTTTCTTTAAGCTTTGATTTAAGTTCATGAAAATTTGCTTGCTTGAAATTAGGGACTTTCTCAATGCTGCTATTTGATTTGTTACTAGTAAACTTTAAAGTGAAAGTTATCGTACGATGGTCGCCTGTTACTGAATTCATCACCAACATTCAAATTCTCTATTAATTCTTCTTTTGTTGCGAGTACAAGGTCAAGCACATTATTACCACGGGTCGGAGATTGTACAAATTGAAAAAGTGAACTCTCTTCCAAGTTAGCATAGAGGTCGTGTCCAGAGTGTGAAGTAAGAATATCGCCCCATTTAGTCACGGGTAAGTTGAAATCGCCAAGCATTACGGTATCTTGTATGTTAGTTATTTCTGCAATTTGTTCATAAATTTCACTGTCGGTTTGCACTGATTGAGCTGGGGTCTGTATAATAAAGCTAGTGTTATTTTAGTTCCTCGTTTATTATTTAATAGTACGTAAGATATGTCTATATTCGCAATTTGAGGTTTTGATATTAAGACGGGATTAAGACTTTCCTTTATAAAAAACAGAACTCCTGCTCCATTTCTATTGATCCGACTTTTCTCAAACATTGTATAACCAGGAAGCGTATATTCGGCTAAAAAGTCTCTGTCTTCCGTATTTAACCAAGATTCTGTAATGCCGATTATATCATAATGTTCTGTAAACACGATTGCCTCGAGATCTGAAAATGTATTGCGTATGCTACGAGCATTTACATAAAACACCTTAAGAGTATTAGAGTTGGATGTTACTGATTGTGCATTGTCTGAATTTTCAGTTTGTATTTGACTTACACTACCCTGTCTGGATACCCCCGGTTGACCCCGTTTTTTGAACGGAAATCCTTGACTGCATCGTTCAGCAGACGACCAAGACGTGCAGCTCCTACTTCATTGAGATGTACACCATCTCCTGAAAACAAAGATTTATCATAGTAAAAATTATCCCACGTGTCGACAAAGCCGATGTCCTCCTCCCTGCAGCGTTTGGCTAGTCGGCGATTTGTACTGGTAGCTATGTTGTAGAATCGGTTTTCTACATCAATCCGGGGAACAATTCCTGAAATTAAGATTCTATTAGATTTTTCCTTGAAGGACCTGATCAGCCTTGCAAAGTAGTTCCTCTGACCGTGTCCGTTGGACATCGTTATATCCAACGTGGATGACGTACGTAGTGCTTGCGGGGACGAGCCTGGAAACCTCTTCCACAGCCGCAACAATGTCGTCCACGCCGCCACCTGGGATACAGAATCGCTTTCTGGTCTTGGTTGCCCTGGCGCAGAACTCGGTTAATTGGCCACGGACCATGGAGTCGCCCACAAGCCAAACTTCTTCCGTTTCCTCTTCCTCGTCAATAGCAAGAATTTTGAAGCGGTTTTGCCATGTTGTCGGGATGACCTTCCTGGTACTGCTACTGGGATGCACATTGTTTCTCACTAACTGAAAGTTGTCCTGGGGGGGAGTGAGAGTAGAGTCATTATTATTTTCTGCAACATCTAAGGTAGCTGCTGGTGTGGGTACCGGTACCGGTACTGTATGCACTGGAATGGTGGTTGACATCGTAGTGGTTTCTTGGGCCGAGGGCACTCCTACGTTGAGTGTGGCAAATTCTTGAAGGGATTCAAGCTTTGTAGTCAGGGCATCGATCTTGCGGTGAGCTGCATTCAATTCATCCGCAATCTTCTCTCGGAGCTGGCAAAATCTACAAATTTGGACATCAGTATCAACAAACATGGTAGTAGGGCCAAATTTACCGGAACAACTCTTGCAGGTTCGTTGCGGCGCCATGACGATATAATCACAATATGCCTGAAAATCACAAAATTTATGTTAGCAAAATGGTACAATTAAAGCCTGAAAATCACAAAAAAAATATGTTAGATATGTGATACAATTAATTCCTGAAAATCACACAATTTTTTTTTTAGCAATATGATAAAATTAATATGCCTGTAAATCACAAAAAAATATGTTAGCAATAGAACACAATGTATGCCTGAAAATAAAACAAAAATTTATGTTAGCAGTATGACACAGTTAAAGCCTGAAAATCATAAATGGACTAGAAATTTGTTACAAAATTTACTAGAAAAAACAGAAAGTGGGAGAGGATTAATGTAGCCTAGTGAGAAAACTGGAAAACAGTATACAGTACAGTGACAACAAATATTTGTTAGCAATATGGTACAATTTTTTTTATGCCTGTAAATCACAAAAAGAATATTATGCCTGTAAATCACAAAAAATATGTTAGCAATAGAACACAATTTATGCCTGAAAATAAAACAAAAATTGATGTTAGCAGTATGACACAGTTAAAGCCTGAAAATTGCAAATGGACTAGTAATTTGTTACAAAATTTACTGGGAAAAAAAAAAAAAAAAAGTGGGAGAGGGTTAATTTAGCCAAGTGAGAAAACTGGAAAGCAGTATACAGTACAGTAACAACAAATATTGGTTAGCAATATGGTACAATTAATGTCTGTAAATCACAAAAAGAATATGTTAGCAATAGAACACAATTTTATGCCTGAAAATAAAAATTAAATTATGTTAGCAGTATGACATAGTTAGGCTAAAGCCTGTATATTGGTTTATAGAGTGGTCGACACAATAATAATAATAATGGAGTTAGTAATATCCCTGGCAAGAGTGTGAGAGGCCTATTAATATGGTGACAAGTATCTGAAATGCGATTAATAAATAGGCTATAAAAAAGTATTACAGTAACTAAATTATTCTAACCCAATATTAAAACTATCTTGACAAATGTTAGTGAGTGCGATTTATATAGATAACCAAGATAAAAAGTTCAATGAAGTACAGTATTGGCTAGACTTTGATATATAAAATACAAGAAGAGTTTTTTTTTATGCGTACACAGGTGGCGCTGGAATCGGTGGCGTCTCTACTAACTTGACAAATCGAATTTTGAAAAACAAACGTTTATCAGTCAAAACTACAGTACAATGTCATGCAAGATAACTACTGGGTGGTTTGCTAAGCACTTAACTACAGTGAGGGCTAAAATATCTACAATAAGTGCTAGAACTTTATAATATGAAACAAGCAAATAGTTTGTTTACTTTAGAGCGTCGGTCGTCACTAACCGGTACAAATGTAAACAAAAGCAGTCTCGATAAACAAACGTTTATTAGTAAAAAACACAGCAAAATTACATGCAAAGCAACTACAGGGCAGTTAAGCTAGAGCTTAGCTACAGCTCATGCAAACAAATAAGGGGATGAGTAATGGAGTACTCAAGTTATGGTAAAATTTAGAGCAGGGAGAGCGAAGTGCTGTTGGCGGGTTGGCGCGTCGGGCTGTGGGGGCAAGTGGAGGAATGGAGATCTGATGATGAGGAGGAGGGTGGAGGAATGGAGAGCTGATGAGGAGGAGGAGGGTGGAGGAATGGAGAGCTGATGATGAGGAGGAGGGTGGAGGAATGGAGATCTGGAGAGGAGGTGGAGGGTGGAGGAATGAAGAGCTGATGAGGAGGAGGAAGAGAAATATGTTACAGGAAAAAGAGTAAAGATAAGATATATTGATGTGATTATACAGTATATATATATATAGCATATATATTGCATATAGTATATATATACGTATACAGGTACAGTATACTGTATATATATATATATATATATATATATATATATATATATATATACTGTATAATCACATCAATATATCTTATCTTTACTCTTTTTCCTGTAACATATTTCTCTTCCTCCTCATCATCAGCTCTTCATTCCTCCACCCTCCTCCTCCTCTCCAGCTATGTATATATATATATATATATATATATATATATATATATATATATATATATATATATATATATATATATATATATATATATAGAGAGAGAGAGAGAGAGAGAGAGAGGCCTACGCTGAGACATCTCGTAGCTGCACTCACTTTCAGACCCCAATCCTGGGGTTTATCGAGACGAGGCTTCAGACTGCAAGTATTTCTCGTCATGATTGATATAGATTTCAGTAATTCTACAGAAATGCCATAGGCACTATGTATCCTTTCCTACTTCAGCAAGGGAGGGTGGGTGTTTACTAATAGGAGTCCTCACAGTATTCAGCAAGGGAGGGTGGGTGTTTACTTCAGCAAGGGAGGGTGGGTGTTTACTAATAGGAGTCCTCACAGTATTCAGCAAGGGAGGGTGGGTGTTTACTAATAGGAGTCCTCACAGTATTCAGCAAGGGAGGGTGGTGTTTACTAATAGGAGTCCTCACAGTATTCAGCAAGGGAGGGTGGGTGTTTACTAATAGGAGTCCTCACAGTATTCAGCAAGGGAGGGTGGGTGTTTACTAATAGGAGTCCTCACAGTATTCAGCAAGGGAGGGTGGGTGTTTACTAATAGGAGTCCTCACAGTATTCAGCAAGGGAGGGTGGGTGTTTACTAATAGGAGTCCTCACAGTATTCAGCAAGGGAGGGTGGGTGTTTACTAATAGGAGTCCTCACAGTATTCAGCAAGGGAGGGTGGGTGTTTACTAATAGGAGTCCTCACAGTATTCAGCAAGGGAGGGTGGGTGTTTACTAATAGGAGTCCTCACAGTATTCAGCAAGGGAGGGTGGGTGTTTACTAATAGGAGTCCTCACAGTATTCAGCAAGGGAGGGTGGGTGTTTACTAATAGGAGTCCTCACAGTATTCAGCAAGGGAGGGTGGGTGTTTACTAATAGGAGTCCTCACAGTATTCAGCAAGGGAGGGTGGGTGTTTACTAATAGGAGTCCTCACAGTATTCAGCAAGGGAGGGTGGGTGTTTACTAATAGGAGTCCTCACAGTATTCAGCAAGGGAGGGTGGGTGTTTACTAATAGGAGTCCTCACAGTATTCAGCAAGGGAGGGTGGGTGTTTACTAATAGGAGTCCTCACAGTATTCAGCAAGGGAGGGTGGGTGTTTACTAATAGGAGTCCTCACAGTATTCAGCAAGGGAGGGTGGGTGTTTACTAATAGGAGTCCTCACAGTATTCAGCAAGGGAGGGTGGGTGTTTACTAATAGGAGTCCTCACAGTATTCAGCAAGGGAGGGTGGGTGTTTACTAATAGGAGTCCTCACAGTATTCAGCAAGGGAGGGTGGGTGTTTACTAATAGGAGTCCTCACAGTATTCAGCAAGGGAGGGTGGGTGTTTACTAATAGGAGTCCTCACAGTATTCAGCAAGGGAGGGTGGGTGTTTACTAATAGGAGTCCTCACAGTATTCAGCAAGGGAGGGTGGGTGTTTACTAATAGGAGTCCTCACAGTATTCAGCAAGGGAGGGTGGGTGTTTACTAATAGGAGTCCTCACAGTATTCAGCAAGGGAGGGTGGGTGTTTACTAATAGGAGTCCTCACAGTATTCAGCAAGGGAGGGTGGGTGTTTACTAATAGGAGTCCTCACAGTATTCAGCAAGGGAGGGTGGGTGTTTACTAATAGGAGTCCTCACAGTATTCAGCAAGGGAGGGTGGGTGTTTACTAATAGGAGTCCTCACAGTATTCAGCAAGGGAGGGTGGGTGTTTACTAATAGGAGTCCTCACAGTATTCAGCAAGGGAGGGTGGGTGTTTACTAATAGGAGTCCTCACAGTATTCAGCAAGGGAGGGTGGGTGTTTACTAATAGGAGTCCTCACAGTATTCAGCAAGGGAGGGTGGGTGTTTACTAATAGGAGTCCTCACAGTATTCAGCAAGGGAGGGTGGGTGTTTACTAATAGGAGTCCTCACAGTATTCAGCAAGGGAGGGGGTGTTTACTAATAGGAGTCCTCACAGTATTCAGCAAGGGAGGGTGGGTGTTTACTAATAGGAGTCCTCACAGTATTCAGCAAGGGAGGGTGGGTGTTTACTAATAGGAGTCCTCACAGTATTCAGCAAGGGAGGGTGGGTGTTTACTAATAGGAGTCCTCACAGTATTCAGCAAGGGAGGGTGGGTGTTTACTAATAGGAGTCCTCACAGTATTCAGCAAGGGAGGGTGGGTGTTTACTAATAGGAGTCCTCACAGTATTCAGCAAGGGAGGGTGGGTGTTTACTAATAGGAGTCCTCACAGTATTCAGCAAGGGAGGGTGGGTGTTTACTAATAGGAGTCCTCACAGTATTCAGCAAGGGAGGGTGGGTGTTTACTAATAGGAGTCCTCACAGTATTCAGCAAGGGAGGGTGGGTGTTTACTAATAGGAGTCCTCACAGTATTCAGCAAGGGAGGGTGGGTGTTTACTAATAGGAGTCCTCACAGTATTCAGCAAGGGAGGGTGGGTGTTTACTAATAGGAGTCCTCACAGTATTCAGCAAGGGAGGGTGGGTGTTTACTAATAGGAGTCCTCACAGTATTCAGCAAGGGAGGGTGGGTGTTTACTAATAGGAGTCCTCACAGTATTCAGCAAGGGAGGGTGGGTGTTTACTAATAGGAGTCCTCACAGTATTCAGCAAGGGAGGGTGGGTGTTTACTAATAGGAGTCCTCACAGTATTCAGCAAGGGAGGGTGGTGTTTACTAATAGGAGTCCTCACAGTATTCAGCAAGGGAGGGTGGGTGTTTACTAATAGGAGTCCTCACAGTATTCAGCAAGGGAGGGTGGGTGTTTACTAATAGGAGTCCTCACAGTATTCAGCAAGGGAGGGTGGGTGTTTACTAATAGGAGTCCTCACAGTATTCAGCAAGGGAGGGTGGGTGTTTACTAATAGGAGTCCTCACAGTATTCAGCAAGGGAGGGTGGGTGTTTACTAATAGGAGTCCTCACAGTATTCAGCAAGGGGGTGGGTGTTTACTAATAGGAGTCCTCCACAGTATTCAGCAAGGGAGGGTGGGTGTTTACTAATAGGAGTCCTCACAGTATTCAGCAAGGAGGGTGGGTGTTTACTAATAGGAGTCCTCACAGTATTCAGCAAGGGAGGGTGGGTGTTTACTAATAGGAGTCCTCACAGTATTCAGCAAGGGAGGGTGGGTGTTTACTAATAGGAGTCCTCACAGTATTCAGCAAGGGAGGGTGGGTGTTTACTAATAGGAGTCCTCACAGTATTCAGCAAGGGAGGGTGGGTGTTTACTAATAGGAGTCCTCACAGTATTCAGCAAGGGAGGGTGGGTGTTTACTAATAGGAGTCCTCACAGTATTCAGCAAGGGAGGGTGGGTGTTTACTAATAGGAGTCCTCACAGTATCAGCAAGGGAGGGTGGGTGTTTACTAATAGGAGTCCTCACAGTATTCAGCAAGGGAGGGTGGGTGTTTACTAATAGGAGTCCTCACAGTATTCAGCAAGGGAGGGTGGGTGTTTACTAATAGGAGTCCTCACAGTATTCAGCAAGGGAGGGTGGGTGTTTACTAATAGGAGTCCTCACAGTATTCAGCAAGGGAGGGTGGGTGTTTACTAATAGGAGTCCTCACAGTATTCAGCAAGGGAGGGTGGGTGTTTACTAATAGGAGTCCTCACAGTATTCAGCAAGGGAGGGTGGGTGTTTACTAATAGGAGTCCTCACAGTATTCAGCAAGGGAGGGTGGGTGTTTACTAATAGGAGTCCTCACAGTATTCAGCAAGGGAGGGTGGGTGTTTACTAATAGGAGTCCTCACAGTATTCAGCAAGGGAGGGTGGGTGTTTACTAATAGGAGTCCTCACAGTATTCAGCAAGGGAGGGTGGGTGTTTACTAATAGGAGTCCTCACAGTATTCAGCAAGGGAGGGTGGGTGTTTACTAATAGGAGTCCTCACAGTATTCAGCAAGGGAGGGTGGGTGTTTACTAATAGGAGTCCTCACAGTATTCAGCAAGGGAGGGTGGGTGTTTACTAATAGGAGTCCTCACAGTATTCAGCAAGGGAGGGTGGGTGTTTACTAATAGGAGTCCTCACAGTATTCAGCAAGGGAGGGTGGGTGTTTACTAATAGGAGTCCTCACAGTATTCAGCAAGGGAGGGTGGGTGTTTACTAATAGGAGTCCTCACAGTATTCAGCAAGGGAGGGTGGGTGTTTACTAATAGGAGTCCTCACAGTATTCAGCAAGGGAGGGTGGGTGTTTACTAATAGGAGTCCTCACAGTATTCAGCAAGGGAGGGTGGGTGTTTACTAATAGGAGTCCTCACAGTATTCAGCAAGGGAGGGTGGGTGTTTACTAATAGGAGTCCTCACAGTATTCAGCAAGGGAGGGTGGGTGTTTACTAATAGGAGTCCTCACAGTATTCAGCAAGGGAGGGTGGGTGTTTACTAATAGGAGTCCTCACAGTATTCAGCAAGGGAGGGTGGGTGTTTACTAATAGGAGTCCTCACAGTATTCAGCAAGGGAGGGTGGGTGTTTACTAATAGGAGTCCTCACAGTATTCAGCAAGGGAGGGTGGGTGTTTACTAATAGGAGTCCTCACAGTATTCAGCAAGGGAGGGTGGGTGTTTACTAATAGGAGTCCTCACAGTATTCAGCAAGGGAGGGTGGGTGTTTACTAATAGGAGTCCTCACAGTATTCAGCAAGGGAGGGTGGGTGTTTACTAATAGGAGTCCTCACAGTATTCAGCAAGGGAGGGTGGGTGTTTACTAATAGGAGTCCTCACAGTATTCAGCAAGGGAGGGTGGGTGTTTACTAATAGGAGTCCTCACAGTATTCAGCAAGGGAGGGTGGGTGTTTACTAATAGGAGTCCTCACAGTATTCGACATTTTGTTTCATTCACGGCCTGCGGCCGTGACATTTTGCTACAGAAAAATGTACAAACTAATCTCGAAAGGGGGCTTTGGGAGTATAGTTTTATGCGTGTTGGAGGTCTAGGGCGGCAAACAAAAGAGATAAATACATTATTATTAATATAAAATAAATGAATACATAAATTAACAAATAAATGAAATACAATAAATAATAATTAAACTAGATTAAAACACTAACCCTGTTATGGCCTCGCTGGTACGGTGGCGCTAATAAGTTATGTCCCACCTGTCATTACGTTTGGCTTGCGTTGTGCTGTATTAATGTCTGTCAGATGTTGAATAGGGTGGGTAAGTGTAGGAACATGTTTGTATATTTCACTCGATATGAAGACATGAAGCCTTAGATATTGCTGATACCAATTATTGATCAAAACTTACTTGGTGCCGAGACATCACTTATTAGCGCAAATGTACAGTATCTTTACCTATACATATTTTATCTCTATAAAGCCATTCACAGACCGGCTTCGGGGAATTTAATACCCTTGTCATACACTCTCTCGTATAATTATATAGATTAATCCTGTCAATACAATGTCTTTCTTGCTTCTACTCTGGCGTTTTGGGCGATTATATTCGGTTTAGAGGAAGGAATTTAAGGAGTATTACCTACCGTACCATAATAAATACTGATTATCTATATTTTATTAATTTCACCACAA
Organism: Paralithodes platypus; assembly: GCA_032716605.1. Classification (NCBI taxonomy): domain Eukaryota; kingdom Metazoa; phylum Arthropoda; class Malacostraca; order Decapoda; family Lithodidae; genus Paralithodes; species Paralithodes platypus. The sequence continues at coordinate 994,669 of JAVRFV010002213.1, read as the reverse complement.
CACCAAACACCTCACATTAAATTAATAGAAGTATATATGTGATCCACCAGGATTCGAACCTGGGCTATCACACATACATTTTTAGAGACCTTAACCATTACACCACGAAGACGGTTAAAGGTTTATGCACACGCCTACGACTTATAATCCATTCTCGAATACTGGATATTATAAGTCATCCTCCTATGAAATGAGCTACAAGGTGGTGTCCCTCGCCCTGTGCGGTGTTGTCAAATATTCAAAGCTTTAACAACAAATGTTAGTTTTTCAGGCTATTAATAAATAAATGTTAGCTTTTATGACTATATATATTATATTACAATTTATAAAGGTTATGTGGTGTTAAGAAACATATAATTTTAAGGATATATAGAAGGAATTTATACAACATATGGCAGCTATTTAGAACATGTTGCCATTTTTCTGGGGACAGCTATAAATAGATCGAAGGAGTGGTAGGATATGCGACGCTGCCAAGTAATGTCAATGCGGTTCTGTTGGCTACGCACGCACTCACACACACCCCTACAGATACACACACAAACACACACATACATACACAATCTCCAAAATGCAATATAGCACAATGTAATCCCATCAAAAGAGAGAGAGCGAGAGAGCTGGATACCAGTAATGGCAATGCTTTAAAGGGTCTCAAACAACGACAACAACATCACCCAGGGAAGACGGTCACTAACCCTCATTCATAGCGCGACCACCATGGAAGGAAAAACTCGCAAAAGTTACTCTCATCTTCATAGCCAGGCAAGGGAGATGCTGTACAATGTAAATATGTATATACAAATATAGCCTACATATTATTTCGTTTCTGTAACTTTCATACAAGAATACCAATAACCCTTCCAGACATACAAACGTCTTTTACATTTATTTCAAGTTTCCCTTCTAAATGTGGTTTTCCTTGGTTTCCCGTGTTCTAAAAGGTTTGTTTTGGTAGAAATCTGGCACCACCGCACAGGGCGACCTTGACCTCCTTGGAGCTCATTTCAGTTGAGTTTGACTATAGTCTAATCATGTTCATATTCCCAACCGCGCTATGGTAGCCTAATGTTTAAGTGAGAGAAAAGAATATTACCATTGGTTCTCTGTACTGTACACTGAATTATAATGGTTCCATGTCAATTCAACCCATGGACAACTCAACCCAAGACAACTCAACCCAGGACAACTCAACCCAGGATAACTCAACCCTGGACAACTCAACCCTGACCAACTCAACCCATTACTAACTCAACCCATTACTAACTCAACCCAGACCAACTCAACCCAGGACAACTCAACCCGGGACAACTCAACCCAGACCAACTCAACCCAGGACAACTCAACCCAGACCAATTCAACCCAGGACAACTCAACCCAGACCAACTCAACCCAGGAAAAACTCAACCCAGACCAACTCAACCCAGGACAACTCAACCCAGACCAACTCAACCCAGGACAACTCAACCCAGACTAACTCAACCCAGGACAACTCAACCCGGGACAACTCAACCCAGGACAACTCAACCAAGACCAATTCAACCCAGGACAACTCAACCCAGACCAACTCAACCCAGGACAACTCAACCCAGGACAACTCAACCCAGGACAACTCAACCCAGGACGATTCAACCCAGCCGTCCTCGCAAACTTACACTCTCAATTTATTGGCATTTTAAATCGATTTTAACAAGATTTAATTATGATCGTGTCACACGGCCAAGTAGTTTCGATAAATACATTTTAAACATGAATTTGGAGCCAGAAATTGTTCAATGTTGTTGCACAATGTAACTGTAATCAGTAATACTTGGGGATGGTTCCCGATCTTATTTAATATATTCTTCCTTTATACCAAACACTATAAGCAAAAGCATTTTTCAAGCATAAAAAGATAGTTTATAGCCTCCTGGAATTGGTAAATATTGTCAAATTATTCATTTAGCCTACAGTTCATCACGTTACTTGGTGGCGTTTTAACCCGTAAAACATCGATGCCATACACGTCCTATTTTTGTTTTGTTTGGCAATTTACAGGCGATTTTATTAAGTTTATTAAGGATATCTAGCAAGTGAAAGGCCCAAACCAGCTTAGTGTACCCTTTGAGCTGCGATCATCCTTTTTAGGCTCTAAAATTTGTCTAATATATCTAGAATAAAATGGAAGAATTATTCAGTATTGTAGTGGTTAACAAACCAGGCTACCAAGGTAAACAAATACTGTACTACTGATAGAACCAGCAGGCTACAGTACCGATGACATATTTCAATGCTTTTCTAGCTACCTATATTTAAACGATTTTATGCAGCTTAGGGAAGATTCTTTTATTCTAAAGGGAACATTGAAAGGATTGCAAGCTGTTTAATCCCTTCTTAAACTAAACGAAATAGCCTTACACACTTGCTTGACCGCATGGTATTGGCTGGTGAAGTTGCACATTGATTGTCATTTTATATACATCTGTCTTAACCCCTTATAGTTTTATGACAGACTTTATCTTCAGAAGTTCAATTAGTTCTTCCTTATGTATTGTAATGTCTGCCAGTGGCCTTTCTTTTATATATTTTGATTGCACTGCTTGACTGCTTCTTTATTAGTTGTCAGTTGTGCATTAATAACGTTTTTTACCATGCGTCTGTGCTCCTCCGCGATAGGCTATCCGGCAGGGGTTGAGTTTGTCTGGGTTGAGTTGGTCTCGGTTGAGTTGTCCTGGGTAGAGTTTGTCTGGGTTGAGTTGTCCTGGGTTGAGTTTGTCAAGGTTGAGTTTGTCAGGGTTGAGTTTTCCTGGGTTGAGTTGGTCTGGGTTGAGTTGGTTTGGGTTGAGTTGTCCTGGGTTGAGTTGTCCAGGGTTGAGTTGTCCTGGGTTGAGTTGTCCTGGGTTGAGTTGGTTTGGGTTGAGTTGTCCTGGGTTGAGTTGGTCTGGGTTGAGTTGTCCAGGGTTGAGTTGTCCTGGGTTGAGTTGGTCTGGGTTGAGTTGGTCTGGGTTGAGTTGTCCTGGGTTGAGTTTGTCTGGGTTGAGTTGTCCTGGGTTGAGTTAGTCTAGGGTTGAGTTGACCAAGGGTTGAATTGGACTAGGTTGAGTTGACCTGGGTTGAGTTGTCTTGGGTTGAGTTGTCCTGGGTTGGGTTGTCCAGGGTTGAGTTGACCATGGGTTGAATTGACCGGTCACCAATTATAATATCTAAAGTAGGTTTAGTTTGCTCTCTCTCTCTCTCTCTCTCTCTCTCTCTCTCTCTCTCTCTCTCTCTCTCTCTCTCTCTCTCTCTCTCTCTCTCTCTCTCTCTCTCTCTCTCTAAAGGAAGCTAAGAATGAGCTCTCCAAACCACTGACATTACTATTCAATAAATCCTTGCAGTCTGGAACTATGCCTGATCAGTGGAAGCTACCCAACGTAACACCGATATTAAAAAAAGGCAGCAAATCCCTACCCAGTAACTATCGTCCAATTAGCTTAACCTCAGTTGTATGTAAAATGCTAGAAACGGTCATACGAGACAGACTCGTAAATCACTTGGAGGAAAATAACATACTTAAAGATACTCAACACGGCTTTCGTAAAAAACGTTCCTGTTTAACAAACCTCTTAGACTTCTTCCACGATATCCTCAACCTCTACGATGAGAGTAAAGCTGTAGATATTATATACCTTGATTTTCAAAAGGCCTTTGACAAAGTTCCCCACAAACGTTTACTGCTAAAACTAAAAGCGCATGGAATACAAGACGGTGTGTTGAATGGATAGAAAATTGGCTCAGCAACAGAAAGCAAAGGGTAGTCATAAACGGTAAGGCATCTAAATGGACCAATGTAAGTAGCGGGGTACCCCAGGGATCGGTACTAGGACCATTCTCTTTCTAATTTACATCAACGACATAGATGAGGGTCTCACCTGCACAATCTCAAAATTTGCTGACGATACAAAAATTGCAAATAGCGTACTCTCAAAAGAACAAGTTGACGATATGCAACACAATCTAGATAAATTGTCATGTTGGGCCCAAATTTGGCAAATGAGTTTCAATGCGGATAAATGTAAAGTACTACATGTCGGATACCTAAATGAGAAAGCAAACTATTCGATGAATGGCACTCAGCTTAAGAATGTAAACAGAGAAACTGATCTGGGAGTAACAATATCGAGTAACCTAAAACCGAGTCAACAATGTTCAGAAGTTGTTAAGAAGGCAAACAAAATAATTGGCTTTATAGGCAGGTCATTTGAGCATAAATCCAAAGAAGTTATCCTAACCCTTTACAATTCCTTAGTCCGCCCTCTTCTGGAATACTGCGTTCAATCCTGGTGCCCTTATTACCAAAAAGATATAAACAAGCTAGAACGAGTTCAACGTAGAGTTACCAAAATGATACCTAGCCTAAAGAACAAACCATACGAAGAGCGTCTTAGAGAATTAAATCTATTTCCTTTAACCCAGCGCAGATTAAGAGGCGACTTAATTCAAGTGTTCAAAATCATCAAAGGCATCGACAATATGAACTGTAGTAAGTACTTCACTATCGACCAATCTAATTACACGCGGGGAAACGGTTGCAAAATTATTGGTAAATCTTTTAACTCGCACGAATCTAAGAATTTCTTCTTCAATCGAGTTGTCAACTTGTGGAATGGGCTTCCCCGAGACGTTATAGACTGCAGCACCGTTGATTCATTTAAATTCCGCATAGACAAATATCTCGCATCAAACCCGCGACTGACTGCGTTTGTAAATGAATAACTTTATCCTCCCCTCAGTTACTAACCCATATGTCCCCTACTAACTTCCTAGTCCTGCCACGTTAGTGGCAGGGCAGTAGTTCCCTTTCCAATGTTCCCTTACCCACTCTAAACCACTGTTTGGACACTTGATCCTCAGTGTTTTGGAGGACAAGCAACCTAGAAGGGTCACTAGATCTGTTGTTGCTTGATTTCCTTTGTACTCCTTTGTACTCTCTCTCTCTCTCTCTCTCGCTCTCTCGCTCTCTGCAGACGGCTGTATAATACGAATCTAAGGGAATACCTAAAATCCTCCTTTAAATTACCCCCAGCCTTGCTAATGGTGTATATATCTTGCTGTTAGGCCCGGGCGGTAATGAACGGGGATGAATGAGTACAAGCGTAGGGATTAGGGGGGTGGGATGAGGGAATGAGTGCAATCTCGCACACACTTGTCTATTTATCTATACTCACATACAAACTATAGAAACAACATTGTATAATTAAATCATATTATATTATTTATCTATCTTTTTAATTCTTACTATATACTTAATCTATCCATCCATTTGTCTATACTCACACACAGAAGCAACACCTGATGATAGAAGACACGCCACAACATACCTGTAAATATAGAAAAGGTCATTAATTACCACTAAATTATTCCATTACATAATTAATATCACTTTAATAGGATAATTATAAATTGCACTGTTGTAATTCCCTTCCCTTGGGCTTCCCGGGCACCTGATCATACATACATACATACATAGGTTATAGGCTGTACATACATACATACATAGGCTATATATACATACATACATACATACATAGGCTATATATATATATATATATATATATATATATATATATATATATATATATATATATATATATATACCGGTATATACTGTATATATATATATATATATATATATATATATATATATATTTTTTTTTTTTCAAAAGGAAAAGGAAATAATAGGTAAATTCAATAATGAACAAGATACTTTTTTTAGGGGAAAATATATTCATTCAACAACTCAAGCCGGAACTAAATACTATGAACTGATTCAATTGTTTAGTCAGTTTTCAAATAGTTTAGTTTTAATTGTTTCATATTTGTTTTGCTTAATTTCAAATTCATTAGGAGTATTTCACATTGTACGCCCAGTCAGAATATATAATTTTCAGATGTTCTTTTGTTTTGTGTTTTTGGGGTTGTCGGTGTTAGTGTTAAATGATCAAATAATGGTCTTCAGTTGTACTCGAGGTGGGCTTGGGGTTGGATCTAGGTGGGTAGGGATTGGTCTTTATTATTTAGTCATATCGCATTAGTTTTCCTTTTATTCATGCGGTACTGGTGTTTGTTAACGAATTAATGTCATTTAGGTATTTTATACCCTTATTTACTTTGTATTTAAACTATTTTACGGGTCCTTCTATTTACGACATTTTATGTATGGTAATTTCATTTTATAGGATCGTGTACTGACCTGATGATGGACGCAGAGTCCGAAATATTGCAATAAATATGAAGATGGGGATCTTCCTTGTTTTGGCTACCCTTTTCCTTTTGAAAATACGTTATCCTGGAGGACAACTCACTGATATCATCATTAAAAAAAAAAATATATATACTGTATATATATACCGTATATATATATACCAGTATATATATATATATATATATATATATATATATATATATATATATATATATATATATATACCCCTTCTCCCTCATGTTTAGCCATATTAATTTTGAATGATAATTGTTCGCCCTATTAGTTTGGCTATTTTCAGACTTATCACCCTATGTCTTTGTCTATTTTAAAGACATTTTAAGCCATTTTGAAGTTGAATTTATTCCTGGCAAGCAATAGCGAGCCTGCAATTTAGGAAATGCGTACATGTATGTAGAAGGTTTGTCTTGTGTGTGTGTGGTGTTTTTTTTTTTTTTGCTTTTTGTTTTTTAAATGGAGATCTAGGGAGGCACTAAATATATAAATAAAACAAATACAAAAATTCCCTCCGAGATAAAACAGTCTAGTAAAAAAAGAGAGCAACATAAGGGTACAATATTAAAATACAAAGTAAAGGTCACGGCTGGAACTAACCTGTTGTATATAAAAATATATATTGCGTTGGCATAAACTTTTATTTTACCAGTTAATTAATGTTGTGTGCTACTTTTAAACAATATCTACTTTTTTATAATATGTGTTTTGCTTGCACTGTGATTATGTTTTTTTTTTGTTTTTTTTTTTGTTTTTTAAAGAGACAATGAACGGAGGAAGGAAAAACACAGATAAAACAAAAAGGTCCATGTGCCTAAAGGCATCCTCCATTCATAATTTTTTTGTAACAACTGGATTTAAACATTTGTAGATTGTAAGTTTGTGGAAAGCAATTCGAGGGAAGTGAATTCCAAAGAGTAGTAGCTCTGGGGATAAATGAATTCTGATAAGCAGAAGTTCTGCATTGTGGAGGAGAAAGTGTAAATTCATGGGCGCTCTCAGCTGCCCCAGTTCTACGGGAAAGATGTGGAGAGGCGGCACAATTGAAGCAAGTTCCTCGGAACAATTGCTGTGAAAATATCTGTAGAATAATGCAAGGGATGCACGTTTCTTCGTATGGATAATGTAGGAAGGTCCTGTGTGATTGCAGGGTTATTGATTAATCTAATAGCTTTATTTTGAATTTTGTCCAACTGCCTCAATGCAACCACTCCACTTCCACCCCACAGAGGTGAACAGTAATCCATCTGAGAACGCACATGACTTTTATATATCACGGCCAACTGCTCGTCAGTGAAGAATTCTCGAACTCTGTACAGGAGTCCCAGTTTTTTAGAGGCATTCTTAGCAATGCTTCTAACATAATGTGTCCAGCTCAAGTTAGTAGTTAATGTTACACCGAGAATGTCAATACTAGGGGAAGTGGGAATATTTACATCATTAACAAATATATGGGAGTCAGTGAGATTCTGTCGGTTAGAAAATTGAATGTACTTGGTTTTCTGTGCATTAAAGGAAACTAGATTCTTTTGTCCCCATCCATTAATTCTAGAAAGGTCCTGGTTCAGAGAAATTGCAGTGTTTATTTTTGAATTTATAAGATCGGGTTGGGTGAAAGAATTGGTAAATGTGAAGGAACTGTGGAGTGTTGAGTCATCTGCGTAGGAATGTATTGGATTATGAGTGGTAGATATGAGATCATTGATATGAATGAGGAACATAATTGGGGCCAAAACTGATCCCTGGGGAACACCAGCATTTATTGAGTGAAATTGAGAATAAAGGCCATCTACCAATACACATATTTTTCTGTTATGAAGATAAGAAGAAATTAGTGGAACTAATGATGCAAGGCCGTAGTGTGACATCTTCGACAATAAGGATTGATGCCAGACTCTATCAAATGCCTTTGATATATCCAGTGCTATTGTATGTGTTTCACCATGTTCGTCTGTAGCTTGGTTGATTTGATGCGTAAGAAGGCAAAGCATGTCTGCAGTTGATCGACATCGTCTAAAACCATATTGCCTATCACTGATTAATTTATTATTCTCAAGATGCTTAATTATGTGATTATTTAATATAATTTCAAAGACTTTACCAAGAGTGGAAGTTATAGCTATTGGTCTGTAGTTTGATGGATCTGAAGAGGCACCTTTTTTAGGAACTGGATGGATGTTTGCTTCTTTCCAGGGTACTGGGAAGCATGAGGTATGAGTACACAGACGGAAAAATGTTGCCAATACAGGAGCGAGCACCAAGGAGCAATTCTTAAGTACTATTGGAGGAATTTCATCTGGGCCAGGAGCCTTATCTACTGAGAGATTCTGCAAAATAGTTTTGACATGTCTGGTGTGGATCTTAAGTGAGGGAATTTCAGGCGAATTAAAATTAAGTAAAGGGACATCTTGATTTATTTCATCTAAGGTTGAGTTGGTGGAGAAAATATCCGCAAGAAGGTTAGCTTTACCTCGTGAGTCACTTACAAGATTGCCAGTCGGAGATTTTAATGGTGGAATGGATGAAGCAGTAGTGAAGTTGGATTTAAATGAGTTAAGAGTAGACCAAAATATTTTGTTATCATTTGGATTATTTAGAAGTTTATTTGCCTGCTTGTGGAGAAAGTTTGATTTAGTTAGGTTTAATACAGTTTTGGCATGATTTCTGATGTTTCTAAAGTAATTAAAGGCTTCATGTGTTTTTGATCTTGTGTATGCATTGTAGGCTATTGCTTTTTGTTCAGTTACTCTAGCACAATTATGGTCAAACCATTTAGGTGAATTAGATCTTTTACTGTACTTTTGATGAGGAATAAAAGTTTCCATTTCAATTTTTACAAAATCTTGCATGTGGCTCAAGGTGGAGTGTGCATCATTAGAAAAGAAAGAGGTCCAGGGAATATCAATAAAGAAACCTTGAAGACCCTCCCAGTCTGCCCTATCGTAATGCCATTTAGTCACCAACGCAGGTTCAGAGTGGGAAGGTATGGTAGGTGATAGACAGGTGGCCTGTATCAGACAGTGATCAGAAGATCCAAGCGGGGACCTCACTGTAACATCATAATTTTCTGAATTGGTTGTTAAAAATAATCCAGTAGGTGGGAATTATGATTAGGATTATCTGGTACAACGGGTGGGTTGGTTGACTAGTTGAGTGAGATTTAATGAGTCTGCAAATAGCTCACATTCAAGACCAGCATCATCAGTCCTGGCTGAATGAGTGAGCCATTTCAACATTATGGACATTAAAATCACCCAACACAGTGATTACAGAAGAAGCATTTAAGTTGAGGACACTGAGTTGTGAGGACAGAGAATCAAAAAGACTTTGCTCTGGAGGAGTATTTGGGGAACGGTAGATGCAACATATGTATTTAAATTTACCAGCAGTAATTAATTTGTATATAGAATAATCAAAATAGGGACAATTGAAACTAGTAACCTCCTCCAGGGCAATTTCAGATTTTGCGAAGCAACATACACCTCCTTTAGGTCTGAAATTTTGGAGCAGTTGATAACCTGGAAAATTAAATCTAGACGTGTCAGATGTGGATGTTACTTGAGTCTCTGTCAAAAAAAGGAGAGTAGGGGATTCTGCTTGAAGAAATTGGTGTACAGAATTGATGTTAGAGTGAAGTCCCCTTATATTGCTAAAGAAAAAGCTGCACCGACGAGCAGCTTTGGGACGTTGCAATGCTCTTGACACAGTCGCATGATGACGACCGGGAGGGCCCTGTGTCAATGACCCAACCCTGCCGGGGGTGGATATCCGAGGGACCACCAGGTTTGCTCTTAACAATTGTACTGCCATATTTATTGGGTAAGGTGTATGGTGTTACATGTATGATATGTAGTGGGAAGAGTAGTGTTCTATGGATAGAGGATAGCAATGTAGGGCAATGTCGTGAAGTTGGATGTGTATGTTATATAAAGAGGGTTTTCCTGATACCCCTGATGTGTGAGGCAGAAAGATATGTATCCAGCTACCAAGGCCTGGGAGAGAAAATGGAATTCAGGCTATTCCCTGAGTCTCCCGAAACCTTGGCGGTAGTACTTCCCTGGGCGGGGCTGCCTACCCCTACTACCTACAATTGCTCTTGTGTATATGCATACTTTACTATATGTATATAACTTGAAACAATTTTTGGACAAAATAATAATGTAATCTAGAAGAAACAAATATAAAAGATTCACAATACAGTTTGCGAAACAAGCGTTCATGCTTAACAAATCTCCTAGACTTTTATATAATGTCAACAAGCACGATGAAAGTAAAGCAGTTGAATTAGTCTATTTTGACAAAGTTCCCCATAAGCGTCTTCTGATAAAACTAAAGGCTCATGGTGTAAGGGAGTGTGCTCCACTGCAAGGTGTCAAACAGGAGCAAATTTGTTTGAAGAGTTGAATGATTATGAGAAGACATACAGGAAAATTAGCATAAAATAGCATTGTGTTGGCCATTTTATCACTTACTAAAGCATAATATGAACTACAAACCATAATTTTAGCTATACATAATTATACAATCATAAAGACCATAAATAATGGACTCGGCTTTAGTTTGACCCCTGCTCCACTGGATCGAAAACGGGCTAACTGGGCGAATGCAACGAGTAGTAATAAACGGTAAATCATCCACAATAGCTTTGACAAATATCTCGCCCTTAACCTCCCGACTGATTGCGTTTACAGATGAATAACATAACGTAAATGAAACAAACGAGCTCATGCCTCACTTAATGGAATAACTATAGTAAGCTAGTTCTATTATCTTATTGTTCGTACTATGTTAGTTTTGTCATTCTGCATGGACAAAATAAACCCTGCCCTTTATAAGACACATTTTCTTTAAGGGGGCAGTGCTTGTTTTTTGGGGCTACGGTACTTATCCATAATTTATTATATTTTGAGTTTCCTCGCTAGACCTCTATCAAGCTTAAAAACCAACCCATATGCCCCCTTTCAAGATATATTTGTAAATTTGTCGGTAGAAAAATGTCCAGGCCGAAGGCCGGATCCTTCAAAAATTAAAAGCTCGCTCTCGCTCGCCAGGAAAAAATAAAACACCTAAACGGCATGAAAGGTCTTAATATTGACTAAGTAATGGGGCGAAAGGTCACAACGAACGTCTTAAAATGGCAAAACTAATGACGTCTAAACATGAGGGTGAAGGGGGTCCAGAAAAAGCGAGTACCTCCCACTTAATACACATAGTTTAGGTAGTTTATATACATAGCCTCGTAAGGATATGTAGATGTGTTGTTGCTTGCTCTCCTTTGTACTAAAACACCTAGGACAATAACAAAAGAACACCAATGATACCCAAATTAAGCTTACTAACCCTTTCAGTACCGGTGACGTCCTTTTCATTATATTCAGGCAACTATTAAATTATTATATTCAGCTTAGAAAGGATGTCCACCAATTAAAAGGCTACAAACTATGCCAATTAATTCTTTTAGCTACTATATATCCTTCCTAAGCTCCATAAAATCGTGTAAATGTAGCTAGGATAAGATTAAAAAAGACGTCCCTGGTACAGAAGGGGTTAATTAGTAAACATTATAGAAAGATTCGCGAAGTTTTCACTCATTATAGAACACACTTTAAAGGGAGCCCACCTCATTTTTCGTTCTCTTTCTCCCTCTCTCTCTTGGTTGTATCCATTCGGCCCCATTCAGCCTACTGTTTTAAGACGTTTATCCCCATTCAGGTGTCGAATTTTTACTGGCGAGCGGGAGCGAGCCAGCATATTTTTTACAATGTTTTTGTCAGCAGGCAACATTTGTACGTTTTTCGCTAGAAAAGTGTCTCCGGCGAAGCCGGATTTCTCCATACAATACTGGCTCGCTATCGCTCGCCAGGAATAAATCGACACCTGGATGGGGATAAACGTCTTAAAACAGTAGGTTGAATGGGGCCGAATGAAAACAAGGCAGAAAATGAGAGAAAAGGACAGAAAATAAGCAGGTCACCCACCTCAATCAGAAAATCATAATTGTGTTCCTGAAAATGAAAACATTTGCGAATTGCTACGTAAAAGAGCTTATTATTACTGTTAATTATGTGTACTGTTGTGTCGCGGTCAAAGTGTTTTATATTACATGCATGATTTTTACAGCGCATAGTCTGTTTTATTATAATTATAATTATTGTTATTATTGTTATTATTATTATTATTATTATTATTATTATTATTAATAGTGTAGTAGAAGTAGTAGTAATAGTAGTAGTAACTATTTATTTATTTATTTATATACCGGTATATATATATATATATATGTTTTGTCGGGCTATAATAACTACAGCTCGTGATATAGTCTTTACTAAAACCCAGATCTGAACTTATAGACCGTAAATAAACTCAACAGGAACTTCCCGAACACGTTCTTAATATCACAATTAAGTATTCAACTAGGTACTACAGAACTCAATAACAACACACATGTGAATTATATACACAAGTGTATTCAAAGGCATAGAAATATTATCTTCACTTATTGGCTTGGTTTATAGGGGTAATTCAGACTATTGTATTACCTTAATAATTATGGGAATTATAAGGTAAAGAAGCGAATATATGCTAATAGAATAGACCAAGGCGAGATCAATTTTACTTCAGTGTTGGTAATAAACAAAACAGGAAATATGCAATTAAATAAACTCGTAACTTATAGTATCAACCTTTAATAATAATAATGATGCGGGTCGAGTGTCTTTCGTGAATTAATCCGTAACCAACGGCGCACGACATCTGTCGAGTTAAATAAATTTGGACTATGTGGCGGTGCACGACAGCTGTCGAGTGCCATTTTCAGCACGTAATGTTGCTGAGAGAGAGAGCTGAGCAGTGGGACGAGCGTAGTAACCTTATGACCGCTCCCCACGACCACAGTGGACGTACTGAACTGTATTCTACCCTCCCCATCCCTCTCTCACTCGCTACACAGGGAATTATGTACGGAAATTACCTTATTTTAGTTTTTTTGCACTCATGTTGCACGTTCGTTGCATGAAAACCAGTGGTCGTACAAGGATGATTCGGGTGTCATTGGAAAGCTCTGTTTACGCCCTTTCAGGGATAGATACTTGTTTTACGCTCTGGGTCTTGTTTATGCATGAAAATGAGCACGGAAACAACCCTATTTAGGGTAAAAAAAAAACGCTGGGCGGCACAGTGTAAAATACCCTACCACCCGCTCTTTGTGTGTTAAACAGCAACAAAGAGAATCGTACAATCTCGAAACAAGAGAGGATGAATGAATTGAGAAGTAAAATAAATACACAGGCAATGAGCGAGATGTAGGCCTATGAGTGGGGCGTGCACGCTGGAGCTAGGTAAACGCTCTCAGGTAAACACGACCTTTAATCAGCTAGCGTGTCAAGTCATGACCTCTACTGCGGTGTTGGAAAATACAATTCTGGTTTGTGTAAATATGAACTTAATCTCAGACATATTACGATGAAACTAGGGGCAAAGTATTACTTATTTCTTTTCACAATTTACTATGTATGTAGCTCAAATTAGGTAATTTATGATTTGAACTATATATTCACTTCAATCGAACGTATGCAACAATTACGAACTCGGTCGAGGAATTCAGGTGTAATGTTATTAATATAATTACGAATTAATTAAAGAGAAATATTTACTAACTGTCTATAAACACAAAGTCTAATTAACCAAATGCGAATTATTAGCAGATGTCCTAGAAACGCTTATAATGGTAATAGCGTAAGGAAATAATTAACAAAATATTAATTATGTTGAAAGTGACGCACAAGACGAATTTGTACTATGAAAATACTCAGAAGGGTATTAACAAGATATTTGAACGAGTTAACAGAGCCTTAATAAGAATTCACCTTAATAAGTGGTGTATTCGAGATGATGGAAAATTTAGATAAAAGACTCTATGCAATGCTAGAATTGCTAGACAGTAAGAATCAAAATTATCAACATTAATACTCGCATGAACGATAATATTAGTTCATAAAATAATTACAACAACGATTAAGTAATCATATGAGAAATTGGAGGACTTGGAAAGTATCTAACTTGGGGAATGATAAACTTCACAACGAGAATACCGAGATAAATTAAATATGAAATTGAGCGTAGGTTCTAGGTAATCAGTTATGAATTAAGAAGGGGAATCAAGACACGAAATACACTTCGACCTCAACTTGTAACATACATAACAGAATACATATATTAGGAAAATCTGTGAGTGCGTGGCGTGATAAAGTAAGGAACACGAGTATATAACATATGCGTAGGACGTTCTATAGGATATTTAAACAAGATACATATAGGATCTTGTACACAGATTTTAGATAAGAATTACTATCAGTTTCAGAAGGATTAACATGTACGCAAGAAAGATCTTGGGCACAGATCTACTTATAATCACACGCTTACACGATTCACATATTTTAACCTATACCTCGACAACAATAATCACAACTCAAGATATACAGAGACACTTAGGGTAACGTTGGAGGGTAGGGAGAGAGCAAGGCTGGCAGACGTAGAGCGTAGGTTCGTGGAGCAGCACTTCAGGGGGGTAGGGGTCACTCGAGCAGGACATCAGGTTCCAGACTTCAGAGGGCACCACAGGTCTAGCACTCTCTCTGGCAGGGGGCAGGTTTGGGGCAAGTTTCTGTTGTGGTTAGCTGTCCTGTCCTTTTCAAGCTGAGTACAGTACCACAGTGGATTTTTGCATACCGGTACTTTTCCACTAAATCTTTGAAGTAATATCTGACTTAATTCTTGACTCTCTTTTATATAGTCTCGCAGTAATAGGGATATTGTGAATTCGTTGTGATGAAGTTGTGAGGCTTAATACTAATAGTAGACATGGCTGGTTAATATTTATAGGTGTACTTATACGTATATTAGGTAACACATTTATATCATACAAGGCATTTATTTACCCTATTCTTGGAGAAATCTTACTTATAAGGATTACATCATTCTCCAGACTCTTAGACAGCCTGGAGTATTGCTGGCCTATTTGTGCTTCTTGTCTTGAGGTTATTATATCTACAGGACCGGCATAACTGGTACTCCTGCTCAGGTCCAATTATACCTGTAAGCTTCTAGTTGCTGGTGCTCAACTTACATAAACAAGGCTTCATCATATTGCATATCTGGGGATGGAGGGGATGCTGGCCTGTAATTGGTTGGTGTGGTTTGAAAGCAGGGCTGTGGTTGGTTGGGACAGTTTCCCATGCTCATAACTGCTGCTTGGTGCCATAGAAAATGAGAAGCTCTTGGCGGTATGGGTGGCTCCTGCATTTCCTTGTCCCTTCGTTGTTTCCGTGTTATGGGTTTAGTTGGTGGACCCAGTTGCAGGCTGGCAATTCTTGAACTGGCTTTTGTATTTGGCTGTAGCAACCCCGTCATTTTAATATATATATATATATATATATATATATATATATATATATATATATATATATATATATATATATACTGTATATATATACAGTATATACTATTATATACCAGTATATATATATATATATATATTATTATTATATATAAACCGGTATATATATATTTAAGACTTCTAATTATTAAATCGCCATCTTTACTACTCGGCTATTACACAGATTTTGTAGCGAAATATGATGTTAATTGGGAAAACTTGGCATACAGTATTTACGCCCCCAAGATATAGAAGTTCCCCCCTTTTCCATGAAGGGGAGATAGGTCGTTTTTCAAATCCCCCTTCTTCCTCATATTTAACTCCTTTAGTGTTCAGATATTAAGACGTTCGGCTCTTTAGTTTGACAATTGTAAGACCTACTTGCTTACTATCAGAATCTATCAAGACAGGTAAAAAAGGATATTAGGAAAGAAAAAAGAAATTATGAAATTAAGGTTGCCAATGACTCAAAAAATAATCCTAAAGCTTTTTACCAACTATATAAATCCAAGGTTAGAGATGTAATTGGTCCCCTTAAAACTTCGATAGGAAAAATGACAGAAAATGATTTAGAAATGTGCAGTACATTAAATAGTCAATTTCTTTCCGTTTTCACTAATGAAAATTTGGCACAGTTTCCAGAAGTCCGTAAGGTATATAGCGATAGTATAGAAAATAGGTTAAGTACGGTTACTATAAGTAGAAATGATGTGGTTAAGGAAATTGACAGACTGAAACCTCATAAATCGCCTGGTCCTGATGAGGTATATGCTAGAGTATTAAAAGAATGTAGGGATGAGTTAAGTTACCCATTAACATTTTTATTTAACGAGTCATTGGAGACAGGTATAGTTCCAGAAGCTTGGAAGCTTGCAAACGTAGTTCCGATCTTCAAAAAAGGTCACAAATCAATAGCATCCAATTACCGTCCCATTAGTCTTACATCAATCATAGGAAAGCTACTAGAGTCAATTATTGCTAGTAAAATTAGAAACCACTTAGATACATTTAATTTAATAAATTCTTCTCAGCATGGATTCACTCAGGGACGTTCTTGCCTTACTAATTTGCTTAGTTTTTTCTCAGAGGTATATGAAGCAGTAGATAATGACAAGTCTTATGATATAATATATTTAGATTTCAGTAAAGCTTTCGACAGAGTCCCCCATGAGAGATTGATGAGAAAGGTTGAGGCGCATGGAATAGGTGGGGCGTTGTTGGGATGGATTAGGTCATGGCTAATTGGTAGGAAGCAGAGAGTCAGCATAAATGGTACCAAGTCAGAATGGGGAGCAGTCAAAAGTGGTGTCCCCCAGGGATCTGTATTAGGTCCTCTGTTGTTTGTTATATACATAAATGACCTTGATTTAGGTATTACTAGTAGGATAAGTAAATTTGCAGACGATACCAAAATGGGGAGAACAATTGATTCAGATAGAGATATAGAGTGCCTCCAAAGGGATCTAGATACCTTACACGAATGGTCAGTAAATTGGCAGATGAAGTTTAACATTGACAAATGCAAGGTATTAAAGATAGGGAAGATGCATACAAATGTTAAATATAAACTAGCTAATGTGGAATTAGAAAACTCGAATTGTGAGAAAGATCTAGGTGTGTTTGTTAGCAATTATTTGAAGCCTAGACAACAGTGTATAAGCGTTCGAAACAAGGCAAACAGGATTCTCGGGTTCATCTCAAGGAGTGTGAGTAACAGAACTGCTGATGTTATCTTAAAACTTTACTTGTCATTAGTGAGACCCCATATGGATTATGCTGTTCAATTTTGGTGTCCTTATTACAGAATGGACATAGATTCATTGGAGAGAGTACAACGTAGAATGACAAAAATGATCCATAATATTAGAAATCTTCCGTATAAAGAAAGGTTGAAGAAATTAGGCTTACATTCGTTAGAGAGACGCAGAGTTAGAGGGGATATGATAGAGGTGTTCAAGTGGGTTAGTGGGATTAACAAAGGGGACATGACAAATGTACTAAAGCTCAGTGATAGCGAAAGAACTCGTACCAATGGTTTCAAATTAGATAAATTTCGTTTCAGAAAAGATATAGGCAAATATTGGTTTGGTAACAGAGTTGTAGATGGGTGGAATGGACTACCAAGTGCTATAGTGGGATTAAAAACGATAGGGAGCTTTAAGATAAAATTGGATAAGCATATGGACGAGAAGGGTTGGGTGTGAAGGGGGATCAGCAGGGTTGGGCCAATCAGCGCTCTGCAGACCCCCGTAATCCTGTGTTAATCTCTAACCGTTTTGGTAAGATGATCCTCAGGGTATTAGAGTGTTGAGCCTATAATTGGGCTTTGTAATTGGGGTTGTGTGGGACAGGGATCTGCCTTGCTTAGGCCAATCGGCTTTCTGCAGACTCCCATTTTCTTATGTTCTTATGTTCTTATGTTCTTTCGTCTCATTTTTTTCAATATTAAGATTTTTTGTGTCATTTAGGTGTCGATTCTTTCATGACGAGCGATAGCAAGCCTGTTATTTAAGAGGAACCGGCCTTTGGCCGGTACATTTTTATATCGGAAAATGTAAAAAATATCTTAAAGGAGGGTCTTGGGGTGTTTATGTTTAAGCTTGATGAAGGTCTAGGGAGGAAACTAAAACAAAATTATATATAAACAGATATATATATGAGCAAATAAATACGCCCATCCTCCCTTAATTATAGTGAATAAGATGCTAAGGGAGACAATTTACCCTCAGGTGAAATACAATTGACTATATGTGAAAGGAGAAAGAGTGAGAGAGAGAGAGAGAGAGAGAGAGTGAGTGGGGGGGGCGGGGGTACCCATGCGTAGGTCAAACGCACAAGTAGATTATGACCTACAGGACAAGGATAGGTCAATTAGGGAGTAGCGGTCAATCAGAAAAGGTCACACAGAGAGGCAAACACCTTGCCTTAACCCGTATAGCCCCAGCGACGCGCCTGACGCGTCGGCGATGTATGTAACGCACAGCCCCAGAGACGCGCCTGGCGCGTCACCCTAATTGCGCCGACCGTAACCTCAGGTGTAGCCACTCAAGAGGGCTCAGATTTGTATGGGAACTGTGTACGTATCCCACGCAACCGTGCTGATGGTTGAAAACTCTCAAAGTCCACGTGCGTGCGCGCGAGCGCGCAATAACATGTTTTTTTGGGATAATTGCCTTCAATTTTTTACTCTTGTAAAATCCGTTTTCGGGGGCTCTGTAGGACCATTTTTTAAGCTTTTTGAGCGGTTTTTCGTGGTTTTTCCTTCATTCCTAACCCATTCGCTATGGTTTCTGGAATAAAACCATTTTTTGAAAACCGGCCGGGTTCTGGTGCGCAAACATTACAAAACTAGCCGGGGCTCCACGGGTTAAACTCGCAACTGATTGCATTTGTATATGAATGACTTTTTCACAGATTCATCGAAGCTCACTTGTAGCTGTGTTATGTTATTAACCCAAATTGTTCCCTACTAACATCTCCTAACCCTGCCAAGAACATTGTTCTTAAGGCAGTGCTTCCCTTTTCAATTGTCCCTTACCCACTCTGAGCCACTGTTGGACACTTTGAAAAACAGTGATTTAGAGGGCAAGCAACCTCGAGGCGTCGCTAGACCTGTTGTGACTTGACTTCCTCTGTACTCTTTTATACTCTCTCTCTCTCTCCCCCAATGCATTAAGGGGGCCCACCTCGTTTTTTTTTTTATCCCTCCCTCTCTCTCTGGGTTGTATCCATTTGGACCCATTCAGCCTACTGTTTTAAGACGTTTATCCCCATCCAGGTGTCGATTTCTTCCTGGCGAATGGGAGCGAGCCAGCATATTGTATAATTTTGTTTTGCCATGCTGGCTAAATTTGTAAATTTTTCGATAGAAAAATTTCTCCGGCGAAGCCGGATTTCTCCATACAATACTGGCTAGCTATCGCTCGCCAGGTAGAAATCGACACCTGGATAGGGATAAACGTCTTAAAACAGTAGGTTGAATGGGGCCGCATGGATACAAGCCAGAGAAAGAGAGAAAAGGAGATAAAAAAGCTGGTGACCCCCATTAAGTAGTTAGCCACAGGAGTATTTAGGAACCAGCCCGCTCATAATACACCAACCATTCCACACACATCACCAAGCAACAAATACAGCAGCACTTCTCTCACACACAAACACCTCACTTTCATTCTTTCTTTCACTATTTATATATCACTTACTCTCACACAGACTCTCTCTCTCTCTCTCTCTCTCTATCTCACACACACACACACACACACACACAGTGCATTAAGTATTACCACTCACACCACATCATGCAATTCAGAATCACCATCCATTCCACACACATCACCAAGCATTCCCATTATATTGTACCAGCACCATTATGTTATCATCACCAGGACAAATATATCGTTCAGGGCAGTTTACCTGATTATATTACCAGTTCAACTTCTGGAGCATCACTTCTCTCTCACACAAACACCTCACTCTCATTATCTCTCTCACTATTATTCTATCACTTACTTTTACACACTCACACACACTCTCTATCTCTCTGAGTCTCACTCACTCACTCTCACTCTCTCCCACACAATCACTCTCACGATTTTGTCCAGTTTAAGAAGGATCTGTATTAGTAAAATGGGTTAAGTGAGATAGTTGAAGCCCTTTTTAAACTAAAATAAACTCGTCTAATAGTAGCCAGAACGAAAATAATAATGACGGCACCGGCATTAAATGTGTTAAAATGGTCAAGGTAAGCCAATAAATATATAAATATCATTAAGCGGATTAATTGCTCAGTTTGAAGCTCTGTTCCTTCATGAATATATTATGATAGGTTACTATTAAATATTATAATAAAACTAATATCGCCTGACTAAATGAATGAAGGCATTTAAATATTAAAGCGATATTAAGGGAAAATGGGTCGTTTTTCTAGATCCCTTTCTCCCTCATGTATAGCCCCATTAGTTTTTAGATTTTTAGACTTTTGCTCCATTAGTTTGGCGATTTTAAGACCTTTTGCCGAATTTCTTTGTCAATAATATTAAGACCTTTCGTGTTATTTAGATGTCGATTTTTTCGTGGCGAACGATAGTCAGCCTGTAATTTTGGAAGATTCGGCTTTCGGCCGGGACACTTTTCTACCGAAAATGTACAAAATAATCTAGAAGGGGGATCTAATGGATGTTTTTTTTGTTTAAGTTTTGCGGAGGAAAAAAATAAATATATATATGAAATAATCGACCAAAAAATAAACCCATCTCCTCTTAAAGCGATATGAAGGGGATCTGTATTTTTTTGTATTAATAATACCCCCACCTCTTCCGTTAATAAATAAATTTGTCGATTTGATGATGGATATTAGCAAAAGTAATCCGGTCTTATTTACAAGGTTAAAGTAAACACACACACACACACACACAGACACACTCACACACTAGATTTTATTCCGGGTAGGGTCCTGTATTATGGGGAGGTTTTTAGTTTGCTCCTTAGACCTCCATCAAGCTATAGAAAATACCCTCAAGAACCCCTCCGGCCCCATACCCACCCCTTCGAATTAACTTTGTAATTTTTTCGGAAGAAAAATGTACCGGCCGAAGGCAGGTTCCTCCTACAATACAGGCTCGCTACTGCTCTCCAGGGCAAAATCGACAGCTAAATGGCACTAAAGGTCTTAAAATGTACAAAGAAATGGGGTGAAAGGTCTCAAAATTGCCAAACTATTTGAGAGAACGTCATCAAATCTCAAAACTTATCAAGCTAAACGTGAGGGAGAAGGGGGTCAAGAAGGGGGTCAAGAAGATAAAAGTCTACGACAAAAAACCTTAGTATCAGAAGTTCAAGCTCCCCTCCTTCCCCCCCACCCCTTCTAAACTTCAGTATCAGAGGTTCGAGCCTGTGCCAAATAGGTAGTCCAGAAATCGTGAACCCTAACCTCTGTAACTCAACAAGGGCTAGAGCAAATGGGCTGTAAATTTCCACACCAATTCTCTGACTGACTTTTCCCAAATACTAAAAATAATAGCTCGATTACTCTAGTCGTGTATGAGTTATAGATGTTAAGGGGGCCCACCTCCATTTTATGTATCTCTCTCTCTCCCTGGGTTGTATCCATTTGACCCCATTCAGCCTACTGTTTTGAGACGTTTATCCCCATCTAGATATCGATTTTTTTCTTGGCGAGCGGCAGAGAGCCAGCATATATATACTGTATATATATATATATTTATGAACGATTTGCATAAGCGTGGAATTATAGTAAGGGGTCCAGCATATATATGACTAAATGTTCATTAGTAAATGTGCTCAAATATATAATGAAACGACGGTCTTGGACGGAGCCGCAGTAGAACCACCACCATATCTGCCTCCAAATAAAGAAGAAGTTCAACCAACAACATCCAGGTTAGCTGCCATCAGAATAAATAAAAGGAATAATAGAAAAACCAATAAAGAAAGCAGAAGTTAAAATAAGACAGTGCCCCCCAGTACAGGACTACCTAGTAACGCAGAGCCCTCTACCAGTATCCACGGTAACCACAGGACAGAGGCCACTCACTAGGGATAATCTCGCGCTACCAAGCGTGTCACACGACCCGGTTCCCTACCCAGGTCAATCTCATCAATTAAAACCAGACTTAGATTGTGATGAAGAGTCATTTATGCAAATGACCCAACAGCACCCATTTTTCTATCTAAATTATGTTCAACAGAATGACCCAATCTACAATGATGAAGGCCACCAACGACCACAATAGAAGATAAATATATAATTGATAATGAAAGCATTACCTAACATGTTAATAATAGAGAAAGCCAGAAGAAATGTAAAATAATTATCATGGCCACAAACAAGCTTTCTAAAATATAAGTTTCATATTATTAAATAAAGAATAACATAACCTATGTATTCCCATGTATTTTATATTTTTAAGACCATTATTAACCACACAATAATTCAAAAAACAGATTTCACATGCCCTTATTATTTCGAAAAGCAATATTCATGTACCAAATTAAAAACGAAATATTAACTGCCTGAAATAATTGCTAGTCAGTCCAAATTGGGGAATACTTTGACTGCGCTTTCGAGAAAGGTTTATTGTATATACCATTTGGATGATACTTCTGTAGCAGGAGGTATCTAAGGGCAGTGACCAAGAGTGTGTGTATAGGCGAGCTAGACGAACAATTCCTAGCAGTGTGTGAGAACGGCGTGTCTCCCTGGTATCTACAGACCTACGAGGAGCCATACGTTTGGCTAGATCTCTCTCACGGATCCTACTCATCATCATCATCCCAAATTTAAGTGTTTCTGTGTTATTCTATTTTGAGATTATTGTGAAGGTTATATAAGGTATGTCAGTGTTCAAATGTAAGTAATATTAGAGGCCATTTTCGGACTCTCCTTTCCATTACTTTTTACCTCGCGTTGAGAGAACAGTAGGGGAGAGCGGCGATGGTTCGGACGGTTGGATGGTTCGGACAGTGCTTTACCTGAGAAACGTATGGGACCTAAGGCCGCGATATCTTGCGTGAAAGTGCGAGAGTGTGTATACGTTAGTCACACGGAATTTCGGGCTTACAAACGCCACACTTTTCGATGCAGATCAGATTTTATGTTTTTTTGCACCTCCTATGTTATATTTTCAGTTTATATCGTAAGCTCTACCTCCATGAACATGTCAACCAGCGAGTTATGCATTATTATGGTGAATCTGTGTTGCTTGCAGAAGATATTGCCATGAAAAACGAATGCTAAACTCTCTTGTGTGAAAGTTGAGCGTACCCAACAATTAACTATTTAGATTCGGGATGGTTCGGCCAGTTGATGGTGGTGATGGTTCGTCAGTGGTCGAACCATCCCGCTTTACCTATAAGATAGGGGGACAGTAGATGTAAATGTATCTATTTATTTTATTTATTGATAAATTACATGCCTATTATGATTTAATACAGATGTTTGAGAGAGAATGAAAGTACAGTACAGATTGGAGTGAATATGTGAGAGAGAACTGGTGTATGAATGAGATAATTATAAAGATCGAGTGAATGTGTGTATGACAGAGAGATAGGCCTATATATGAGGCGAATTATGCATAATTTTATTCAGAGTAAAATTTTAAGCTAATTATCCATAATGTCGATTAATTTTATTTGTTTAAAGTATACTATATATGTTTTGGAACAATTATGAAGATATAATGTTGGATGTTGGAGTCAAATGTTGTGCATGTGTGTGAGAGAGAGAGAGAGAGAGAGAGAGAGAGAGAGAGAGAGAGAGAGAGAGAGAGAGAGAGAGAGAGAGAGATAAGGCCAATTATGTATTGTTTTAAAGCAGACAGTAAGAGGCTAACTAAATTATACATAATTCTGGTGAAGCTTAATTCAGTTTAAAAATATTATTTTATTTAGCAAATATGCAGAGGTTAATTTGGATTATGAAGTATAATTATGTACTTTAGCACAATAAAATGTATTTTAATTAATCAATTCTTGATTTTAGCCAATCCAACTCACATCATTTTAGGAGTATGCCAAGTATGGCCGTACCATCCCACTCTTCTGGACAAACCATCACCACTGGTAGGGATGGTTCGGCCGATTTAGAAACTTGTTTTTCGGGAACTATAGCTCAAAACTGAAAAGAGCTAAGGGATTTATATAATCAGGCTAAAGAACCAAATAACGAAGCATCATTCTAACATCAACTAGATTACACTACAGTTTAAACCTGAATTTATATAAATATTTAAAGAAAATGTGGCCGAACCATCACCGCTCTCCTCTACACAATCTTTATGTTATATTTTATTTTGATTCCAAATCACCATTCCCTTTATTCTCCTCTACGCATAGTTAAACTCTGTGCGTTGAGTGTTTTATACATTCAATTTTATATATTTTCTTTTACATTCAGAATTGTGAATTTATTGTAAACTACGTTATTCGGTCGACCACGTTATACGGTTAATATTATTTAAACATCAGTTCGGGAATTTCTATTCTACCGTACGGTGTCCATAGCCTCCATTTTGGCTAATTTTCGTCTCACTACAAGTTTTGTGAAGTCATATTCATTTATTCATTCGTTCCGCCACTTACGTTGGCCATCCCTATTTTATTCTCCATTGTTGTGAACTTCCATTTATAATTACTATTTTCTAACCTATTTTGGTTAATTGTATTCATTACATGTTCCGTGAATTTAAATTCTTGAAATGCTATCATATTTAGTCACGATTTCGGCTAACTTTATTTTTCGTATACTTGGTGTATCATTATTCACCATTCTGAGATTGTAATCTAAATCCAATTTACCTTTCCCTTCAGTTAGGATTAAAGTAGAATTTGTATATTCATATCCTAGCCATGTAGCTCCATATTAATTTTGTTGATTTAGCCTCCCTCTCAGTATACTTGACCTAAACCCCTAGGCGCGGTACCATTGGTGTTTACCTGTGCGGCTGATACCTGGCACTAAAGCCACTTTCACACATTCACGATGTGGTCCCGATGTACCCCGATTTGAATATCGGGACACAACGTGGTGTAATCCCCAACGTGTGCCGGGGTCGTCGGGGAGCGTCGTGTTACCCGCGGTGCGGGACGTGGCAAATCGGGCTTGGCCACCAAACTTTTGGATTTGTTCAAAAAATTCGCAAGATGGACTTTTGGCGTGGTACCATCAGGTACAACGTGTCGATGACGTGGGTCTGGCGTGTCTTCATCAGGTTTCATCGGCATCGACGTGGCGGCGTCGGGGTATAAATAATAATATATTAATGTAAAAGTCATGTAATCCGAATGGCAGCGGACCGACAGTGCTTCGGATTAGTGGAGTATTCTGACAACACTATAAATACGCACATGATGAATAAATAAAGACCTGATATGGTATAGGCCTATACCGTATATACCGTATATAATATTCCATAATCAACTTATATCAAACGAGTTAATAAGTTCAAATGAAAAATCAGTGTACCGGTATGATTACCGAAACACATGTGTGTGTGTTATTGTTCTTGGCTATATCGACCGCCACTGATACACGGTATGCAATAAATGTTATAATTATGCTCTATGGAATGGAATTTAATTTTACCTAATACAGTAGTGTTTATAATAGTAAAAGCCAAAGGAAATACTAAGTGTTATTGATTAATTTAACACAAGGTAGTGTTTGTGTGGGTGGATGGGTTTAGATAGAGGAGATTGTTCCTGTGTTTTCGACGATTCCATCCTTACACAAGCTATGTTTATATCAATCCTTTGTCACAAGATAGGTTTATATTAATAGCCTACATTTTACCTTCCACAATTAGAGAACATATGATTCATCACAAAGTGTAGCCTACCTGTGGAGATTAAACGCACTGTTATATTATATACTATATGAGATATACCGGTACCGGTATATCGTTTTTTTATCGTTATTTTTATTTTCATACTAAATCACAGCAATTTTCTCCGCTGAACATGATGGCGGTGTTTAGAATATGCTATCATCAATATTGGATTTTATAGACATAAATCTATAACGATAGTTTTTTGTTTTTATAGAATCCCAGCCGCACCAAAATATTCGCTCTCAATTGGTTTTCACCCATAATAATTTGTGTTTGTATTTAATTTGTTTTATGAACGGCAAGAGGAAAGGTTATTAGAGATTTCAACAACAAAATAAATACAAATAATAATATGTGGAATTTCACCGTAGGTGAAGGTTACTGTTCAGTCCGCCGCCCGTACTGTCCCTCCCCATTTTCACCGATCAAATGTGGGACAATGAATATTCTGTAAGCAAGTGATATATAGGATTTTTCATTAGCTTTCTAATGGTACATATATGGCCAATGTACGATCAAAACTTATTTTTCCTGAATATTTTGTGTCCGTCGCCGCTGTCACTTCATGGTCTATTTTCACATAATTTAACGTTCGATACAGTTTTTAGATATTAATTTCGTATATCGGCAATGAATACAGATTGTTATTTACAAAGAACCAGCTCTCTACGACAAAAACTTGATTTTATAAAAAATACTTTCATACGCCTATACCTTACAAAGAAATAATTCGACCTTATCTTACCTTAAACTTGACCGTTGAACGTAATACCTATAACACCATATGTATTGACGATATCTGTCAGGCTGCCTGACGTTGTGGCGTCGTCCTCGTCTGGTTGGCCACGTGTCACCATCATAAGTCCATCGCCCCTCGTGTGTTCCCCTCGCGCCCCGTCGGGGTGTCGGGGTACGGTTTTGACCGGAATTTTGACCGTTACAGCATTGACGTGGCGCCGTCGTGTTGCA
The DNA here is from genome assembly GCA_032716605.1 of Paralithodes platypus. NCBI lineage: Eukaryota > Metazoa > Arthropoda > Malacostraca > Decapoda > Lithodidae > Paralithodes > Paralithodes platypus. Next base: position 967,689 of record JAVRFV010002213.1, on the reverse strand, counting down.
ACCGTGGTACCATCTTGCCCGTCGTGGCTACGACGTGTCACCGTCGAGGCTTCGTCGTCAAACGCGTGCGTACATCCGTACATCGTGTCACTGTCTCTGCCGATGTACCAATTTGTGCACCTCGGGGTACATCGGGACCAACATCGTGAATGTGTGAAAGTGGCTTAACCTAACCGCGCTTCACCCTCAGTACACAAGGTCGCCTCCACCTTGTTCATTTGTATTTGTATTCGTACCTCTCTTTGAATAATTTATTATTTATATATATATATATATTGTCATTGCCATTTATGATTTATATTATGAATAATTAATAAGTAGAGATATCTCCTATTTATCTCGGTCATAACAAGTTTATCTATGGACTTAGTTGTATATAGCTAAGATCCTTATGTTTCCATGCTTTGTACCCTAGCTTAATAAAAAATAAAACTTGTGTTCCTAATTGGTGTATTCATTGTCTTTGGTGAAGATTGAGTGAATTATGAAATATTTGTATCAATGCTAGTTATGCTCTTGTCGAGCAGTATCACGTTCTGAGTTACCTTCATAGGGCTTATAAGAACCTATTACTAAAGCATGCTGGATTACAGCGTCGCATAACATATAATATGCTTAGCAATTTTGCCACACTTATGTCTGACATTGGACAAACAAGACATGTACTGAAATAGAGTCCAGAAAACATGGCCCAGCGGTGAGTTCAGACCATACCAAAGCCGGTATCACACGAGCGCTTTTTCACTCAACATTTATCATCAACACTGGTCTGGCAGCATCTATAATATTTCTGTCACATAAATTCATCTATCATCAGTCTAGTTTCCGATACCAGGGCAAAATATTCCAGTAATGTTGCAAGGAAAATGTTGACTATAAAAGCTCTCGTGTGATACCGGCTTAACCCAAGCTGCTCTTCTAGGAACCAGCAGGTGACATATTAAAGGGAGGAGGAGAGAGAGAGAGAGAGAGAGAGGAGGTTAAGAGAGGTAGAAGGGCTAGATGGAGGTATTGGGGGAAGGAGTAGGGGGGTTTAAAGGGGGAGGGGGTTAAGAAGGGCTAGATGAAGGTATTGGAAGAAGGAGTAGGGGGGCTTAAAGGGGGGGGGGGGTTTAAGAAGGGCTAGATGAAGGTATTGGGGGAAGGAGTAGGGGGTTTAAAGGGGGAGGGGGGTTAAGAAGGGCTAGATGAAGATGTTGGGGGAAGGAGTAGGGGGTTTTAAAGGGGGAGGGGGGTTAAGAAGGGCTAGATGAAGGTATTGGGGGAAGGAGTAGGGGGGTTTTTAAAGGGGGAGGGGGTTAAGAAGGGCTGAATGTAGGTATTGGGGGAAGGAGTAGGGGGGTTTAAAGGGGGAGGGGGGTTAAGAAGGGCTAGATGAAGATGTTGGGGGAAGGAGTGGGGGGTTTAAAGGGGGAGGGGGGTTAAGAAGGGCTAGATGAAGGTATTGGGGGAAGGAGTAGGGGGGTTTAAAGGGGGAGGGGGGTTAAGAAGGGGAGAAGGGCTATATAAAGATATGGGGAGAAGGATGGGGGAGGGAGGGAGAAGGTATTGGGGGAAAGGAGCAGAAGAGGAGATTCAAAGGGGGAGGGGGGAGGGGGAGATGGGGGAAATAAACATGCTAATATTAGACAGAAATGGTGTCGACGGTGATTTCTGTGAGTGGTTATTGCCCCAGCACACATATACACATACATACACACATAAACACGTACATACACACTCATCAACACACACACACACAAGCACGAGGACACACATACATACATATACTGTATACACACCTTAACACGTACGTACATACACTTTCATAAACACATACACACATATTACCTCACACTTACTGCATGTTCTTATGTTCTTATAATGTATGTATATGTATTGTATACGTATGTATGTGCGTACGTACGTGTATATATGTATGTTCTGTATATGAGTAAGTAAAATAAATGTGTATATGTACTGTATATCACTTACTCTCATGGTTATTTTATGATAATTTGTATTCTGCACCTGCATCATTATTGTATTTTTTTTTTTTTGTAAACTGAGCTTACCATCTTCATATCTGTACATCTCATGTTCATCTACTAAATTGTAAAATGTGTATTTTCAGCTCATGAGGCTGCCATTCTTTAATAAACCGTTTATTATTATTATTATTATTATTATTATTATTATTACACTAATGTCAGCGTCTCTCTCTCTCTCACTAACTCAATCTCTCACACTCATACTCTCTCTCTCTCTCTCTCTCTCTATCAATCTATTTAATCACTCTCTCTGGTCCTCGCCCCCCCCCCCCCCCCCCCTTCTCTTTTCTCTCTCTCTCTTTTTTCCTCTCTCTCTCTCTCTCTCTCTCTCTCTCTCTCTCTCTCCCTCTCTCCTGAAGGTAAATAAACACGCCAGCATAATACTGGTGGTGGTAGTGGTGTCGCTGGTGATTTCTGAGTGGTTGTTGCAGACGATCTTATGCTGGCATAATTCTTGGGGACATACACGTACACTTACACGAGCATACCCACACACACACACACACACTCACACACAAATACATCACACACCACACACACACACACACACACACCAATGCATCACACACCACACACACACACACACACACACACCATACACAAATACATCACACAAAATACACACATACAAAAACACCCTCTTTCTCTCTCTCACTCACTCACACTCTCTCTCTCTCTCTCAATAAACCCGCCATCATATTACTGGTGGTGGTGTCGCTGGCAGTGCTGGAGTGGGACCGGCAGTCAATCTTAACCCCTTCTGTACCGGCAACGTCTTATGGGGGTGCTACTCGCTTTTTATGGACCTCCTTCTCCTTCGTGTTTAGCATATTACTTTTGAAATTTTAAGACGTTCCTTACATTAGTTTGGCAATTTGAATACCTTACGCCCCATTTCGTTCTCAATTTCAAGACCTTTCGTGCCATTTAGGTGTCGATTTTTTCCTGGCGAGCGATAGCGATCCTGTTGAAAAATTTCCCGGCCCAAGGCCGGTTTCTTCAAATTAGAGGCTCACTATCACTCGCCAGGAAAAAATCGACACCCAAAGGGCACGAAAGGTCTTATGTTGACAAAAAAATGAGGCGAAAGATCTCAAAATCGCCAAACTAGCGGACGTCTTAAAACTACAACACTAATATGCTAAACATGAGGGAGAAGGGGGCCCATAAAAAGTGAGTACTGTACTACCCCCTTAAAAGCACGGCACCGGTATTGAAAGGGTTAAGGCGGTCTCATAATTCTTGAGAAGTCACACATGCACATACATTACATACATAAATATACATAAAGACGCATGTATTGGTATCCCCCCCCCCCTCTCTCTCTCTCTCTCTCTCTCTCTCTCTCTCACTCTCCACTTTCTTTCTTCTCATACAGTCTTGTTTCTCGTTCTTTCTTTACTCTCTCTCTCTCTCTTTCCTTACAAACACACACACACACACACACACATATACACACACACACAGAGCCCTACGGAGGCAGGTTGTCCTGGAGTGGTTACTGCAGTCATAAGTCTTGGCAGTCAAAACACACACATGAACACCAGCGCACATACACACATACAACAGTCAAGCACACATATACACACATAGCAGTTAAACACACAATCACATATATGCATAGAACAAACACACACACACAGACACACTCACTCACTCTCTCTAAAAATTACACATACACATACACAAACAGAAGCACACTCACTCTCTAACACTTACACACACACACAAACAAGCACTCACAAATACTAAATTTGGCTCTCTCTTACAAAATTGAAACACACACACACACACACTCACTCTAGCTATCTCTACACACAATCTTTTACAAATTACACACCTCTCTCTCTCTCTCTCTCACTATTCACGCACTCACTCTCTCTCCACAAACACACACAATCTCTAACCTCACATTCAACCCTCCCTCCCTCTCTCTCTCTCTCTCTCTCTCTCTCTCACCACAAACACACACAATCTCTAACCTCCCATTCAACCCTCCCTCCCTCTCTCTCTCTCTCTCCCCCCAGAGGTCATGGCTGTGTGATTGTTATTTGCCGTGGCAGTAAGCGAAGATGAAGTGTGCTGCATTATGGTGTGTGCGTGTGCGAGTGTGTTAGTGTAATAATAATAAATAATAATAAAATAATAATAAACGGTTTATTTAAAGAAAGGCAGCCCGATGAGCTGAAAACACACAGTTTACAATGTAGTGGATGAACATGAGAAATCTATATATGAAAATGGTTAACTTAGCTTACAATGTGTGAGTATAATACAAAGTAATACACATACAATAAAGATAATGACTGCAAGTGTAAAATACAAATTATATTAAATTAACCATAAGTGCAAGTGATATACTGTATACACATGTCCTCTGCTTGTGGTTTGACTTTTTTCTTTATACAGTATATATATATATATATATATATATATATATATATGGTGTGTGTGTGTATTTGAGAGAGAGAGAGAGTAAGTATGTGTGCGTTGTGTGTACGTGTTCATGAATTTGTATTAGGCTACGGTTATGCGTGTCCTAATGTATATACATTTTTGAGATCTTCTAGAATCTAGGAGTCTCTACATATTATGTGTGCGTGTGTATATGTATGTGTATGAGTGTGTGTGCTAGTATGAATTTATGCGTGTGTATAATTATGCAGGCTTATGTGCGTGTATGTGCTTGCATGAATGTCTGTGTGTGTATATAAAGGAGTACAAAGGAAATCAAGCAACAATAGGTTTGGTGTCCCTTCTAGGCCGCTTGTCCTCCAAAACACTGAGGATCAATTGTCTAAACAGTGGTTTAGAGTGGGTAAGGGAACATTGGAAAGGGAACTAATGCCCTGGAACTAATGTTCGTGGCAGGATTAGGAAGTTAGTAGGGGACAGATGGGTTAGTTTCTGCCTCACACATCAGGGGTATCAGGAAAACCCTCTTTATACAACATACACATCCAACTTCACGACATTGCCCTACATCGCTATCCTCTATCCATAAAACACTACTCTTCCCACTACATATCATACATATAACACCATACACCTTTACCAAATAAATATGGCAGTGCAATTGTTAAGAGCAAACCTGGTGGTCCCTCGGATATCCACCCCCGGCAGGGTTGGGTCGTTGACACAGGGCCCTCCCGGTCGTCATCATGCGACTGTGTTAAGAGCATTGCAACGTCCCAAAGCTGCTCGTCGGTGCAGCTTTTTTTTTAGTAATATAAGGGGACTTCACTCTAACATCAATTCTGTACACCAATTTCTTCAAGCAGAATCCCCTACTCTCCTTTTTTTGACAGAGACTCAAGTAACATCCACATCTGACACGTCTAGATTTAATTTTCCAGGTTATCAACTGCTCCAAAATTTCAGACCTAAGGGAGGTGTATGTTGCTTCGCAAAATCTGAAATTGCCCTGGAGGAGATTACTAGTTTCAATTGTCCCTATTTTGATTATTCTATATACAAATTAATTTCTGCTGGTAAATTTAAATACATATGTTGCATCTACCGTTCCCCAAATACTCCTCCAGAGCAAAGTCTTTTTGATTCTCTGTCCTCACAACTCAGTGTCCTCAACTTAAATGCTTCTTCTGAAATCACTGTGTTGGGTGATTTTAATGTCCATAATGTTGAATGGCTCACTCATTCAGCCAGGACTGATGATGCTGGTCTTGAATGTGAGCTATTTGCAGACTCATTTAATCTCACTCAACTAGTCAACCAACCCACCCGTGTACCAGATAATCCTAATCATAATTCCCACCTACTGGACTTATTTTTAACAACCAATTCAGAAAATTATGATGTTACAGTGAGGTCCCCGCTTGGATCTTCTGATCACTGTCTGATACAGGCCACCTGTCTATCACCTACCACACCTTCCCACTCTGAACCTGTTTTGGTGACTAAATGGCATTATGATAGGGCAGACTGGGAGGGTCTTCAAGGTTTCTTTATTGATATTCCCTGGACCTCTTTCTTTTCTAATGATGCACACTCCACCTTGAGCCACATACAAGATTTTGTAAAAATTGGAATGGAAACTTTTATTCCTCATCAAAAGTACAGTAAAAGATCTAATTCACCTAAATGGTTTGACCATAATTGTGCTAGAGTAACTGAACAAAAAGCAATAGCCTACAATGCATACACAAGATCAAAAACACATGAAGCCTTTAATTACTTTAGAAACATCAGAAATCATGCCAAAATTGTATTAAACCTAACTAAATCAAACTTTCTCCACAAGCAGGCAAATAAACTTCTAAATAATCCAAATGATAACAAAATATTTTGGTCTACTCTTAACTCATTTAAATCCAACTTCACTACTGCTTCATCCATTCCACCATTAAAATCTCCGACTGGCAATCTTGTAAGTGACCCACGAGGTAAAGCTAACCTTCTTGCGGATATTTTCTCCGCCAACTCAACCTTAGATGAAATAAATCAAGATGTCCCTGTACTTAATTTTAATTCGCCTGAGATTCCCTCACTTAAGATCCACACCAGACATGTCAAAACTATTTTGCAGAATCTCTCAGTAGATAAGGCTCCTGGTCCAGATGAAATTCCTCCAATAGTACTTAAGAATTGCTCCTTGGTGCTCGCTCCTGTATTGGCAAAATTTTTCCGTCTGTGTACTCATACCTCATGTTTCCCAGTACCCTGGAAAGAAGCAAACATCCATCCAGTTCCTAAAAAAGGTGCCTCTTCAGATCCATCAACTACAGACCAATAGCTATAACTTCCACTCTTGGTAAAGTCTTTGAAATTATATTAATAATCACATAATTAAGCATCTTGAGAATAATAAATTAATCAGTGATAGGCAATATGGTTTTAGACGATGTCGATCAACTGCAGACATGCTTTGCCTTCTTACGCATCAAATCAACCAAGCTACAGACCAACGTGGTGAAACACATACAATAGCACTGGATATATCAAAGGCATTTGATAGAGTCTGGCATCAATCCTTATTGTCGAAGATGTCACACTACGGCCTTGCATCATTAGTTCCACTAATTTCTTCTTATCTTCATAACAGAAAAATACGTGTAATGGTAGATGGTCTTTATTCTCAATTTCACTCAATAAATGCTGGTGTTCCCCAGGGATCAGTTTTGGCCCCAATTTTGTTCCTCATTCATATCAATGATCTCATATCTACCACTCATAATCCAATACATTCCTACGCAGATGACTCAACACTCCACAGTTCCTTCACATTTACCAATTCTTTCACCCAACCCGATCTTACAAATTCAAAAATAAACACTGCAATTTCTCTGAACCAGGACCTTTCTAGAATTAATGGATGGGGACAAAAGAATCTAGTTTCCTTTAATGCACAGAAAACCAAGTACATTCAATTTTCTAACCGACAGAATCTCACGGACTCACTTATATTTTTTAATGATGTAAATATTCCCACTTCCCCTAGTATTGACATTCTCGGTGTAACATTAACTACTAACTTGAGCTGGACACATTATGTTAGAAGCATTGCTAAGAATGCCTCTAAAAAACTGGGACTCCTGTACAGAGTTCGAGAATTCTTCACTGACGAGCAGTTGGCCGTAATATATAAAAGTCATGTGCGTTCTCAGATGGATTACTGTTCACCTCTGTGGGGTGGAAGTGGAGTGGTTGCATTGAGGCAGTTGGACAAAATTCAAAATAAAGCTATTAGATTAATCAATAACCCTGCAATCACACAGGACCTTCCTACATTATCCATACGAAGAAACGTTGCATCCCTTGCATTATTCTACAGATATTTTCACAGTAATTGTTCCGAGGAACTTGCTTCAATTGTGCCGCCTCTCCACATCTTTCCCCGTAAAACTAGGGCAGCTGAGAGCGCCCATGAATTTACACTTTCTCCTCCACAATGCAGAACTTCTGCATATCAGAATTCATTTATCCCCAGAGCTACTACTCTTTGGAATTCACTTCCCTCGAATTGCTTTCCACAAACTTACAATCTACAAATGTTTAAATCCAGTTGTTACAAACATTTTATGAATGGAGGATGCCTTTAGGCACATGGACCTTTTTGTTTTATCTGTGTTTTTCCTTCCTCCGTTCATTGTCTCTTTAAAAAAAAAAAAAACTGAGGGGGGGATAAAATAAAGTTATTCATTTACAAACGCACTCAGTCGCGGGTTTGATGCAAGATATTTGTCTATGCGAAGTTTAAATGAATCAACGGTGCTGCAGTCTATAACGTCTCGGGGAAGCCCATTCCACAAGTTGACAACTCGATTGAAGAAGAAATTCTTAGATTCGTGTGAGTTAAAAGATTTACCGATAATTTTGCAACCGTTTCCCCGCGTGTAATTCGATTGGTCGATAATGAAGTACTTACTACAGTTCATATTGTCGATGCCTTTGATGATTTTGAACACTTGAATTAAGTCGCCTCTTAATCTGCGCTGGATAAAAGGAAATAGATTTAATTCTCTAAGACGCTCCTCGTATGGTTTGTTCTTTAGGCTAGGTATAATTTTGGTAACTCTACATTGAACTCGTTCTAGCTTGTTTATATCTTTTTGGTAACAAGGGCACCAGGATTGAACACAGTATTCCAGAAGAGAGCGGACTAAGGAATTTTAAAGGGTTAGGATAACTTCTTTGGATTTATGCTCAAATGACCTGCCTATAAAGCCAATTATTTTGTTTGCTTTCTTAAGAACTTCTGAACATTGTTGACTCGGTTTTAGGTTACTGATATTGTTACTCCCAGATCGGTTTCTCTGTTTACATTCTTAAGCTGAGTGCCATTCATCGAATAGTTTGCTTTCTCATTTTGGTATCCGATATGTAGTACTTTACATTTATCCGCATTGAAACTCATTTGCCAAATTTGGGCCCAACGTGACAACTTATCTAGATTGTGTTGCATATCGTCAACTTGTTCTTTTGAGAGTACGCTATTTGCAATTTTTGTATCGTCATCAAATTTTGAGACTGCTTTTAGGTAAGTGTTTGCAAATGATTCCCAAGATGTATTTATGTCGTTATTGTTAATTAAAAAGCTCCAGTCAGTTTCTTTAAATATTGCTCTAAGTTTAGGAAAGTTTGCTTTATTGAAATTAGGGACTTCCTCGATGCTGCTATTTGGTTCGTTACTAGTAAACTTTAAACTGAAAGTAATCGTACTATCATACGATGGTCGCTGTTACTGAATGCATCACCTACATTCAAATTCTCTATCAATTCTTCTTTTGTTGAAAGTATAAGGTCAAGGACATTATTTCCATGGCTTGGAGATCTAACAAATTGAGCAAACTCTCTTGCAAGTTTGCATACAGGTCTTGTCCAGAGTGTGAAGTAAGACTATCTCCCCACTTGGTCACAGGTAAATTGAAGTCGCCAAAATTACGGTATCTTTTGCGAGTTACTTACATCTGCAATTTGCTCATAAATATCTCGGTCAGTTTGCACGTATTGAGCTGGAGGTCTGTATATTAATGCAAGTATTATTTGTGTACCTTTATTAATTAGCACAAAGGACGTGTTGACGTTCGCAATTTGGGGTTTTGACAAGAGGATCGGATTAAGACTTTCTTTGATAACAAATAAAACTCCACCCCCATTTCTATTAATTCGGCTTTTCTCAAACACTACATAACTGGGAAGTGAATACTCTGCCAAAAAGTCTCTGTCTTCTGTATTGAGCCAAGATTCTGTCATGCCAATAACATCGTAATTTTCCGTAAACACTAATTCCTCTAAATCTGAAAATTGATTGCCTATTGGAATACAAGACGGTGTGTTGAAATGGATAGAAAATTGGCTCAGCAACAGAAAGCAAAGGGTACCGGTAGTCATAAACGGTAAGGCATCTAAATGGACCAATGTAAGTAGCGGGGTACCCCAGGGATCAGTACTAGGACCAATTCTCTTTCTAATTTACATCAACGACATAGATGAGGGTCTCACCTGTACAATCTCAAAATTTGCTGACGACACAAAAATTGCAAATAGCGTACTCTCAAAAGAACAAGTTGACGATATGCAACACAATCTAGATAAATTGTCATGTTGGGCCCAAATTTGGCAAATGAGTTTCAATGCTGATAAATGTAAAGTTCTACATGTCGGATACCTAAATGAGAAAGCAAACTATTCGATGAATGGCACTCAGCTTAAGAATGTAAACAGAGAACCGATCTGGGAGTAACAATATCGAGTAACCTAAATCCGAGTCAACAATGTTCAGAAGTTGTTAAGAAGGCAAACCAAAATAATTGGCTTTATAGGCAGGTCATTTGAGCATAAATCCAAAGAAGTTATCCTAACCCTTTACAATTCCTTAGTCCGCCCTCTTCTGGAATACTGCGTTCAATCCTGGTGCCCTTATTACCAAAAAGATATAAACAAGCTAGAACGAGTTCAATGTAGAGTTACCAAAATTATACCTAGCCTAAAGAACAAACCATACGAAGAGCGGCTTAGAGAATTAAATATATTTCCTTTAACCCAGCGCAGATTAAGAGGTGACTTAATTCAAGTGTTCAAAATCATCAAAGGCATCGACAATATGAACTGTAGTAAGTACTTCACTATCGACCAATCTAATTACACGCGGGGAAACGGTTGCAAAATTATTGCTAAATCTTTTAACTCGCACGAATCTAAGAGTTTCTTCTTCAATCGAGTTGTCAACTTGTGGAATGGGCTTCCCGAAACATTATAGACTGCATCACCGTTGATTCATTTAAACTCCGCCTAGACAAATATCTCATCAAACCCGCGACTGACTGCGTTTGTAAATGAATAACTTTATTTTATCCCCCCCTCAGTTACTAACCCATCTGTCCTCTACTAACTTCCTAATCCTGCCACGGACATTAGTTCCAGGGCAGTAATTCCCTTTCCAATGTTCCCTTACCCACTCTAAACCACTGTTTGGACACTTGATCCTCAGTGTTTTGGAGGACAAGCAACCTAGAAGGGTCACTAGATCTGTTGTTGCTTGATTTCCTTTGTACTTTGTACATTAACCCCTTCACCACCATTACGTAATTTTCATCATATTCTGGTTACCATTAGATGATTTTCTATAGTTTGTAATCAACCTTTTCACCTCAAATGGGTAAATACGATCTCAATTAAACCCTTTTAGTAACATAGGTTCTTCTTAAGCTGCATAAAATCATCTACATTTAACCTGAATCAAAGGTAAAGTTTAACAATTACCTTTCCAGTCTTTCACCTTACTTATCCACCTAATTAATTAACTTGTTTTATTTATGGAATTTATAACGGAACTATATCCCTAATGAGTACCAGCGACGTGTGCTAAATATTAATATAGTTAATATTAGACGATATTATGCAGCTTAAGAAGGATCTGTGGTAGTTAAAAGGGTTGGTTGAGATATTATGGAGCCTTATTAGTGATAAAGGTTCTTCATAAGCTGAATAAAACCGTCTTATCACTGCCAGATTAAAATTAAAGGGATGTCACCGGTATTGAACGGGTTAATACTTATCTGACTACTATATTATGTATCGGTCTAAATATTCTTTTAATAACTTGATTGTATTGTATATTCGCTGGGTATTTACACTATTTACTTATATATTTCTATCTTTCTACCTTCCTTTACACTTTCACTTACTCTTTATTAATTTCCTATCACTCTCTCCATTTTCTGTATTACTTATTCATTATTCTGGCTTTTCCCTCTGCTGCCGTATTCTCCTTTAGTTCTGGTTTAGTCAATTGAGACAGTCTTTAACCATATAATTCCCACAGATCCTTCCTACGCTGTATACAATTGTCTAATGATAGCCAGAATAAACTAAAAATGCGTCGTAATCTCCAAAGGGTTAAATTACGATAATCGATAATTTAGGACGGACTACAGAGAATCAATGGGGTACTAACCATATCTGTTAAGGGGGGGTGGTTGGTTTTCTACCCCCCCCCCCCCCCTTCTTCCTTATGTTTAGCTACATAATTTCAGATGTTTTTAGACGTTTTCCCCATTAGTTTCACGACCTTTCATCCCATTTCTTTGCCAATATATATATACTGTATAATTATACAGTATATGTATATATATAAATATATATATCTATATATTTTATCATTGTGGATGATAGAGGCAATAGGCAAAACTGCCTGTGACGTGTGCCTCCCCCAGAGTTGAAAGAATGAGAGGGTCAAAATCAAGTAATGTTCGAGCCAAAATGCCTGGATTTGAAATTATAAAAAATATATTATTATTGTGGTAACCGGCCTCTAGCCGGGACGTTTTTCTATCAAAAAATGTACATATGTATTTTGATGGGGGATCTTGGGTTGTTTTTTAAGTTTGATGGAGGTCTAGGGAGGAAGCTAAAATAAAATAATGTAAATACAATTGAATAAGCATATATATACGCCCATCCCCCATTAAGGCTTTTGACTCTCACAGATATTTCCTAAGCCGAATTTAATCGTTTAATAACAGCCAGAATCTACTAAAAATAAAACCCGCCCCCGTTCTGTACGCGTTAACTCCTTGAAGATTATGCCGCGTTTAGACAGTTTATTCTGGCTATTATTAGACGATTGTATACAGTTTAAGAAGGATCAGTGGGCAATATATGGGTAAAGACTATCTCACTTAACCCTCGTACTTCAGTATACCCTTCCTAATCTGAATAAAATCGTCTAGTAATAGCTAGAAGACAGAAAAGAAATGCGCCATCGATTCTTCTAGGGCTTAAGTAGAAATATCAGCTAAAATAGGGTAGTCGTACATATATAAATCCATAAAGCCAAATCAATCAATCAGAAATCTATATTATTATTGCCTTTCTGTTTCATATCGATGTTTACGGCTCCAACTTCCTTATAGCCTGAAATTCGCACGTGGTCAATTAACGGTTTCGAATTGTTCTTTTTACAGATATATTTTACAGTTGGGGGTAAAAGGGGGCGTTTTTCTAGGAGGGGGGGGGGTTAGGGAGGAGGAAATATTATTGGGGTACACAAACTGGCTGTCAGAATCAGCTGTTAACTCCAGGCATAAGAGGAATGGGTACGAGTGTGTGTGTGTGTGTGTGTGTGTGTGTGTGTGTGTGTGTGAGAGAGAGAGTTAGAGTTAGTGTGTGTGTGTGTGTGAAAGAGAGTGAGAGTGTGTGTGTGTGTGAGAGAGAGAGAGTGTTAGAGTTAGTGTGTGTGTGTGTGTGACTCATAATTGTATTCATAATTGTAGTTTGACAGGAATTGAGTTTTTGGCTCATAGTGTCCCGCTTCCTAGCTCCTTGCGACATATATGACGCGATCGCGTCATATGGAACTTATAACCAAAAACTCATATGACGCGATCGCGTCATATGGACTTATCTCCATGCCTCTCCAATAAGTTTATGACGCGATTTTGCGTCATATGAGCTCAGTAAATCCGATAAGTTAGCTTACGATAAAACCGTTGGTGGCAACCTCAGCCTCCTCCGATAATTCTAACGGCCGGCCGCAGTGTTGTTGTGAGTGTAGTGCGAGGCAGTGGCAATGATCCCGGGGCTCCCGCCTCCTCGGACTTATTGGAACATAATATGTCTGAGGGAGCTACTAGACATTATCATCAATGACAATTACCCATCTCCTTGCTCAGGGAAGATGGTAACCGCCAGCTATCTCAGAAAACGTTCCTCAACCTGAGCGAGATTTGAAACCTGGTCTGCTGGGTTGCAGGAGGGAACGATACCACTGAGCTCGCTGCGCGACTGTGTGTATGTGTGTGTGTGTGTATAACGTGATCATCTTATACAACACACTTTCAAAGTTCTTCCTACCGGCAAGCGCGATAGGCCTCACGGAAGGCTTCCTATAGGGAACGCGATAGGCCTCACGGAAGCAAGACCATAAAAAAAGCTTTCCAAAAAAAAAAAGGGCCTGTCAAAACAAAGGAATTTGTCTCTAGGTGAGATAATTCCCCTCCAGTACTCATCCATGTAAATCTCACCCACCCCCCTCCCCTCCTTCCCCACCTTATTCCCCCCTCCCTCCCCCCCCCAATTATCACCTTATTTTCCTCTTTTTTTCCTCATTTATCAGTTTTTTTTTTCTCCCGCGATAATGTAGCACAAGTGGGTTGCAGAAAAGATCGTTATGTAACACCCAGACACCGGCCCACACCGCCCCGCTCGTCTCAGTTACCTCACAGACAGCGAGAGAGGAGGGTTGCCTGTGGCTCTCTCTGGCCTGAGATTATGACCGGGTGGCCAATATCTTCGTTTTTCACCACCCAAATGCTTTTCCCACTTATTTTAGCACTCTTGAAGGTTCATATATACATCATATATGTAAAATAAAAGCATACCGAAAACAAATAATGCTCTATATTGTAAATATAACGAATTCTGTCAGAATCCAAGGCTAGAAATGCACAAATAACTACCCTAGCCCCTAGGTCTATTTCGCGCTTGTCAGGTTAACTCTATAACACCATCGAATAAGAACCAGAATTAACTTAAACCTACCATTAATCTCAAAGGCTTCCAACTTACCCCACGTTACTAAGAAGCTTCAGCGCAGCAATTCCAGTCTTACCTGCAATGACAGAGAGTACAATTTAACAGATGCATAGCAAATATATTCAATACATAATACAAATATATATATACCTGTATATATATATATATATATATATATATATATATATATACATATATATACATATATATATATATATATAGTCGGGCTAATAAGTGATGTCTGGGCACCAAGTATTTTGCGATCAATAATTGGTTTCAGTAATGTCTATAACTTGATTTATTCGTTTTGAGTGTGATTTAAAAGCATGTTCCTACACTTACCGACCCTATTCAACATCTGACAGACATTATTAACCCGTCCAGCCCCGGCTAGTTTTGTAATGTTTGTTCACCAGAACCCGGCCGGTTTTCAAAAAATTGTTTTATTCCAGAAACAATAGCGAATGGGTTAGGAATGAAGGAAAAACCACGAAAAACCGCTCAAAAAGCTTAAAGAATGGTCCTACAGAGCCCCCGAAAATGTATTTTACAAGAGTAAAAAATTGAAGGCAATTACCCCAAAAAACCAGGTTATTGCGCGCTCACGCGCACGCACGTGGACTTTGAGAGTTTTCAACCATCGGCACGGTTGCGTGGGATACGTACACAGTTCCCATACAAATCTGAGCCCTCTTGAGTGGCTACACCTGAGGTTACGGTCGGCGCAATTAGGGTGACGCGCCAGGCGCGTCTCTGGGGCTGTGCGTTACATACATCGCCGACGCGTCAGGCGGGTCGCTGGGGCTGTACGGGTTAAAGCCCAGAGAGAGCCAAACGTAATGACAGCTGAGACATGACTTATTAGCGCCACTGTACCTAACTCTAATAAACAAACTGAATCAAACTACTGTAGATAATCATACAATCACTCAAAAAGACTCTTTCACCTTACATATTTTCTTTATACAAATACAAACAAAGACATTATTTTATTAATGTAATAATTTTCCATTAAATTATAAAGGGTGATTCAGGATTGCATGCATTAAATCGGAGGATGACCTCCTTGGATAAATTAAAACAACAATGTCTCTATGGTAAAATGTCGAATTATACAGTACTTTTACGATGTTGTATTGATAATATATTCTTATTTTTCCATCATGTATTATATTATATTTTTTTCCGACAAGGTGAGAGATAGATATAGGTAGATAGATATAGATAGATAGAGCGAGACGATAGATTAAAAAGTACATTCTCCGGTCACCAGTACATTCCAGTGTGAAGAAAAGCAAACTCGCACGATGCCAACCCCCCCCCCCCCCCCCCCCCGCAACGTAGGTAACTCAAGAACGCAAGAATAATATAACGCACGAGATATCCAGCCCAACAAGCCAGTCTGCTCAGTAACCACCGTGTTTACCTAATCTCACACCCTCACAACAGGTCGCTAAGCTAACGCAAATTTCCTGTGCCGGTATCGAGCCTATGGGGAGATTGGTCGTTTTTCTGGTCCCCTCTTCTTCGTCATGTTTAGCCCCATTCATTGTCAGATGATTTTAAGACTTTCGGCCCATTAGTTTGACGATTTTAACACCATACGCCCAATTTCGTTGTCAATTTTAAGACCTTTCGTGCCATTTAGGTGTCGATTTTTTCATGGCGAGCGATAGCGAGCCTGTCATTTTAAGAGGAACCTGCCTTCGGCCGGGACATATTTCTACCGAAAAATGTTCAAATTTATATTGAAGAAGGGTCTAGGGGGTGTTTGTCTAAGCTTGATGGAGGTCTAACGAGGAAACTAAAAACAAAATTAATAAATTAATTAATAGACCAAAAAAACAGCCACTAGCCCCTTAAGGTCTTTTCACCAGCAGGTCTTTTCGCGCACATTCTGAGTCGGATACCATAGTTTCTACCCCACTCATGGCAATTAGAGGAAGTATATATCTGGAAACAATTTTATGAATATCATTTCTATAAATCCAATACAAAACAATATATACTTAAGATAAGATAAGATAAGAATTGGTTATTTAGCCCATTTACATTACATACATTTATATACAGTACAATTGCTATAAATATATTAAGGCTAATTATTGTAAAGCAAGTTCTATTAACAAAATATATCTAGATAGTTATAATTGCTCTGTCTCGAGTCGACCATCCCCAGTATAAATAAAATCAAAATAATAATAATACAAACAAAAAAAGATGGGGAATGGTCCAGAACAAATAGATAGAATAAATAGATCATAATTGCATTAACAAAACAAATTAAACATAAAGGGTCTACGAAATCTTATGAGTGGGCTAGATACTATGGTATCCGAGTGTACCTAGCCCGTCGTCGTTAGAGTGACGCACAAGGTATGTATCCATCTCGGTATGTCTGTGTGTATAATAATAATAATAATAATAATAATAATAGTAATAATAATAAAACAAATAATAATAATACAAAATAATAATAAAAATAATAATAACAATAAAAAAAAAAAAAAAAAAAAAAAAAAAAAAAATAATAATAATAAATCAACAGGCCTTGCTTATGTAGGTAAATCCCAAAGTGCCAGGGGTGCGAGTAGAAGGGGGGGGGGGGGGGGGGGGGGGAACAGGGAGTAATGGTGTGCGTGATCCCCGAGTGTGCATGATGGATATACCGTACCTCTTATGTGTGGGGAGAAAGAGGGTGTGTGGGGTAGAGAGAGAGGGTGTGGGTGTGTGTGGGTGTGTGTGTGTGGGTGTGTGTGTGTGCGTGTCTGTGTGTGTGGTGGGGTGGGGTGGGAGGTAAGTGAGGAGAGAGATACCCGGTACGAAGGTAGGTAGGTACTGTAGGTTGGTAGGGAAAAAGGGAGGGAGGGAGGAAGGGTTTGTGTGTGTGTGGGGGGGGGGGGTGGAGGTAAGTGAGGAGAGCGATAGCTAAGTATGTAGGTAGGTAGGTAGGTAAGTAGGTAGGTAGGTAGTAGTGACGGAGATAGCTAAGTACAGGTAAGTAGGTAGGTAGGTAAGTAGGTAGGTAGGTAAGTAGGTAGGTAAGTAGGTAGGTAGGTAGGTAGGTAGGTAGGTAGGTAGGTAGGTAAGTAGGTAGGTAGGTAGGTAGGTAGGTAGGTAAGTAGGTAGGTAGGTAAGTAGGTAGGTAGGTAAGTAGGTAGGTAAGTAAGTAGGTAGGTAGGTAGGTAAGTAGGTAGGTAGGTAGGTAAGTAGGTAGGTAGGTAGGTAAGTAGGTAGGTAGGTAGGTAAATAGGTAGGTAAGTAGGTAGGTAGGTAAATAGGTAGGTAAGAAGGGGTGATGGAAGGAAGAACGAAATAAATAAAGAAAAATGGGAGGTAGAAATATTAGTAGTAAAGATGAAACATCATTAAAGACAGAATAATATCCGTATAAACAAAAGATGCGCAAAATTTGGAACTAAAATGAAATTAACGTCATAATAAACAAATCAATGGAACCTAGAAATGATAAAGGAATAAAAGGGAAACAGTAAAGGTGATTCGCATGTTAAGGTAGGTCACCTGCTTTTTCTC
The DNA here is from genome assembly GCA_032716605.1 of Paralithodes platypus. Classification (NCBI taxonomy): domain Eukaryota; kingdom Metazoa; phylum Arthropoda; class Malacostraca; order Decapoda; family Lithodidae; genus Paralithodes; species Paralithodes platypus. The sequence continues at coordinate 949,630 of JAVRFV010002213.1, read as the reverse complement.
TCTCCTTTTCTCTGTTGCTCTGGCTTGTATTCATTTGGCCACATTCAGCCTTCTGTTTTATGACGTTTATCCTTATCCAGGTGTCGATTTATTCCTGGTGAGCGATAGCGAGCCATCATTGTATGGAGAAATCCGGCTTCGCCGGACACATTTGTCAGGTGAACGGAGGGAATTTAACCCTCCCAAAAAATCTCCAGCCGTCGCGGGGATTCGAACCGTGGTTAGTGACCTCAGTAGGTCCGGTCACCCCAGGTCCGCGCACTAACCAACTCTGCCACCTCGGACGTTAATAGGTTAGTAACCTTAGTTCTCCTTTGAAAGAACAGGTTGATAGTCTCGTGGATATCATCACGTGATGGTTTCTCGACTTCACCATCATGACTATTTTACACTAACCCAATAGACCAGTCAAAGTAGGGCTGGACTTAAAACAAATTGCAATAGAAGGTTTTTTGGCTTTAACTTGTTTATTAGGTCCCTCTGATGAACATATAAAAAGTCTCCAACTTTTGGACACCGGGAAAGTGGTTAATTTGCATAAATTCAAGATGGCCGCCGTCCAAAGCTTCAATGTACAGATAACTTTTTTCTGGTTGCTCCTAGACCCTATAAATGTATTACAAACAACGTTTTTTGGCTTTAACTTGTTTATTAGGTCCCTCTGATGAACATATAAAAAGTCTCCAACTTTTGGACACCTGGAAAGTGGTTAATTTACAGCCAAAAAACCTTACAGCCAAAAAACCTTCTATTGCAATTTGTTCTAGGTCAAGCCCTACCTTTACTGCACATTATTGTCTATTACATTTTGCCTAGGCCTATACTAATCCCATCATCTTGTTTCTTGTTTCAACAGATTGGTGCGACATCTACCGAAGCCATGGAAGAAGAGGTGGTGCATAATCCCTGCGGCATTTGCTCAAACACGTTAGACGAAGGAGAAACAGTCAAGCTGAGGGCGAAGGGAGCAGATACTATCAACAAGGCCAGTACTGAACGTGGAACGCCATCAATTACCGTGTCCGAGGGCCAAACGGTGCACATTGATTGCCGAAAGAAGCATGTCAATACGAAGGCAAATAGAATTCCTGGGAAGCAGAAGAAACGTCCTGAAAAACCTGCTCTTCGTTCTCAGACACCAGACTTTTGTTTTACAGAGAACTGCTTTTTTTGTGGTACAAAAATCTATTTGAACACAAAGCATGATTCAGAAGAAGTGTATCCAGTACGCACCTTCAACTTTAAAAGGACAATACTTCTGCATGTGATGCCAGGGCTGATGAGTGGGCTGACACTGTTAGAGGCCGAATTAACTTTGCACGCGATCTTCCAGCAGCTGACGCATATATCACAAGCAGTGCAGCTCAAATTTCCAGACATAGGCAGATCCCTCCAAATATCGTGATTCCGCAGACAGTGAACTCCTCGCAAGGGTCGCAAAGTAGATGCCTCACAAGAGGAAGCATTTCTACTCGCAATCGAGGACCTAGTCAGTGGCAATGATGATGAACAGACTACAGTGGTTGATCTCGTTGATAGAATGTCCCAGTTGTGCCCTGATGTTGAAGCGTATAGTGTAAAATACATGAAACAGAAACTAATATCATATCTAGGGGATGAACTGAATATTAGTAACGAGCATGGGCGCAGCGATGTTGTAACTGTCAAAGAAAGTGCTGCAAAGATTTGCAACAATTCAAAGACTCACCACAGACTGATGATGAGGAAGCAGAACAAAGAAAGATAGTCAGGGCTGCGGCACGGTTGATCAAAGCAGATATAAAGAACATTGATACTTGTAGAGATTTCTATCCAGATCCTTCTGAACTCCGGTCGCTGGAAAAGAATGTGGCGTACGTTCCGCAGTCCCTCGTATATTGCTGCAAGAGACGTTCAGTGGCAAGTCATGTGATCTTGAAGTTGCATCAATTGGACAAAGTATCGTGCAACTTACCAGACCAAGGGCCAGAGGCTCCTCATCTTTGCTAATAACAGGGACTTAGGTGTTGAAGAGGTCTTTGCGTATGAGTTGTCTAGCTACCCTACTGCTCTGTTCGATAAGTGGGAGAGGCTCAGGGAAGCCAATAAACCACAGCTAGGAGATGAGATAGCTGCTGTTGTTCCCAAGTCGTCATTGGAATCATTTGAGGAAGAAAGGACTGTGACCCATGTTCTGGATGGTGGTTCCTTATTGCAAAGGATTCCATGGAAGAAGGGTGACACATTTGAGGACATTGCAAGCATGTACATGAAGCATGTTTCCAAAAACTTTCTCAACCCGGTGGTTGTATTCGACGGTTATAAATCAGGACCTACTACCAAGGACATGCCACACAATCGACGATCAAAAGGAGTCTTTGGTCAAAAGGTGATGTTCACTCCAACCATGCCCCTTCGGTCAAAAAAGGAAAACTTCTTGTCAAACTCGGACAATAAGCAAAACTTCATTGACTTTGTGTGAAAACATTCAAGGCAAATGGAATTGACTGTGTCAATGCGCCAGCGAAGATGCAGATGTCATGATTGCGAAGAAGGGAATTGAGGCATGCAAGGGAAACCGTGACATATGTGATAGGTGAGGACACAGACTTGTTGGTGCTGTTGTGTCATTATGCGGAACGAGGGATGAATGATTTGTACTTCAAGCCGAGCAAGGAAGGTGAGGAAATGTTGGCATATTAACTCAGTAGCAGAAGCTCTCGGTGAAAGCATCTGTCGTGTCCTGCCAGTTGTCCATGCCCTCTGTGGATGTGACACAACCTCACGGACTGTATGGTATTGGTAAAGGGGCTGCCTTGAGGAAAAGTGAGGGAAGACAACGGTTTCTTGAAATGTATAGAAGCATTCTGTTGCCAAAGTGGAAGTAAAGACGCGATATCATCAGCTGGTGAAAAGGCCTTGGTTTATTTGTACGGGGGAAAAGGAAATGACACCCTTGACGGACTGCGAAAGACAAAGTTTTGCAACAAGGTGGCAAAAAGTTCAACTACCGTTGATGTTCACAGCCTTCCCCAACAACCGATTGCAGCCAAATACCACTCGTTCCGAGTTTATTGTCAGGTCCAGGAATGGATGGGGAACTGTGTGGACCCCGAGAAATGGGGCTGGTGTCTGCGGAAGGGACAGCTTGAACCGAAGACGATGGGTTCGCCAGTGGCTCCTGTTTCACTACTGAAATTGGTCAGATGTCAGTGTAAGGGCAACTGTGACACTCAACGCTGTAGGTGCAAACGGAATGAGCTTGAATGTTCCAGTGCATGTGGTCAATGTAAAGGACTCTGTCAAAATAGCAACTTTGATGCAAGCACCGATGATCCAAGTGAATACGAACTCCTATCATGAATTACATAATTGGCTCTGAATGACGTCATACTACGTAATTTTTTTTTTTTTTTTTTTTTTTTAAAAAAAAGGGGGACAACAGGCCAAAAAACCCAAACAAGCACAAAGTGCCTGTGTCACCCCTTGTGAAAGAGACAGTTCAGCCTGTCTGTAAGGTTTTTCGGCTGTAAATTAACCACTTTCCAGGTGTCCGAAAGTTGGAGACTTTTTATATGTTCATCAGAGGGACCTAATAAACAAGTTAAAGCCAAAAAACGTTGTTTGTAATACATTTATAGGGTCTAGGAGCAACCAGAAAAAAGGTATCTGTAAATTGAAGCTTTGGACGGCGGCCATCTTGAATTTATGCAAATTAACCACTTTCCCAGTGTCCAAAAGTTGGAGACTTTTTATATGTTCATCAGAGGGACCTAATAAACAAGTTAAAGCCAAAAAAAACTTCTATTGCAATTTGTTCTAGGTCCAGTTAAATGATTGCTAGATTTACTGGACTACAAAACGTCAACTCGGGTAGCAGAGTATTTGGGTGGCGGGATTTTTGCGAGGGCTTACAATATGCAAGTGAAAAGAGAATGAGAGGAGAGAACTGTGAGAGGACTGATATATTTGTTAAGAACCAATTACATGATTGGATGTTAGGAAGTGGCTTACGATGGAGAGGAGGAGGAGGTGGTGGTGGTGGTGGTGGTGGAGGAGGTGTGGTGATGGTAGTGGCGGTGGAGGAGGTGGGGGTGGTGGTGGTGGAGGAAGAGGAAGAAGAGAAGAATTAAGAAACTGTTCAGAATGGAAAGAATATGAAAAATGTACTAAATACTACAACAGGGTAAAAATAGAAACAAGAATACAACGATAGCACAAAACCTTAGAGTACTAAACAGACCATTGAATGCCCCCAAAAGTAAAAACGTGGGAAAGAAAAGGTATTGACGGAATAGTAAAGGAAAAGCTGGCTGAAAGCGAGGAGAACAGACAATAAACACAGGAAAGATAGATAGATAGGATAGATATATATATATATATATATAGTAGATAGATCGATATATATATATCTATATATAGAGAGAGAGAGAGAGAGCGCACAGTGAGCAAGAGAGAGAGGGGGGGGGAGAGTGTAAGAGAGACCTAATAGACTGAATAGAATCATAAATTGGTTTAAGGAAGGAAGAGGGAGTGTTGGCAAGACGAAGTAACAGACCATGTTTACACGGTATATATAACACATATATATATATATATATATATAATATATATATATATATATATACTATATATATATATTATATATTTTTTTTTTTTTTATATATATACATTATTTTAACTACTCCCTCTCGGGCATAGGCTGAGACCCTGTACATTAAACCGTACATACAACGATGAAGCCCGTGAGGTCTGTTCCAGTCTAGGGAGTGAGACATGTGAAGCCCGTTTAGATGCAACCAGCCCACGCTATCTTGCCTTCGCAGGCTGCACGGGGCCCGGTTGCCATCCACGGTTCGAAGAAGCCCCATCTCTGAAGCTGCCTCGCTCCAGTGCTTCACTGTCTCAGCTCCTAGACTCAGACCCTCACTCTCAGAATGCCACCTATTGAGCAATGAACTCACTAGGTATTGTCCCACTGTAGCCTATTTTGAATATGAGAATATTCATATATATAATATATATATATATATAGATATATATATATATATTATATATACGGTATATAAATATCTATATATATATATATATATATTATAACAGTATATATATAAACAGTATAGGCTATATATATATAATATATATATAATATATATATAGGAATGAAGTGGAGAATGATTGTGAATAGTTGAGTGAACACTTGGTCATGGAAGGGGTCGGGCGCAAGTTGGACTAGATAATAGTCCGTCAGGGGCCTGGCCCAGGGAGACGATTAATATGAAGGGTGCATGGATGTGTGGTGGGCGGGGGCTTGTGGCTTCGGCTCCGCTGCATGTCTGCCTGCCGAGATCAGAACCTCTCCGGGTGGTCGGGGGCCGGGGGAGTGCTGGAGTGGCCTTGGTGTCCCTGGTCTCGGGGTCTTCCCTGGGTGACCTAAATGTGTGTGAACTTGGTTTGTCTGTTTGTTCGTTTATGGTGTGTTTGTGTTTTCCCTGTTCTTGCTCTGTCTTGAGGCGGCCACCCCCAAGGGAAAAATTGTATATATATATATATATAATAATATTAAATAGAAAATAAAAAATCGGAAAAGTGGGGTTTGGGCCTGAGTATATAGATAGATAGATGGATAGATAGATAGATAGATTGATAGATAGATATATATATATAGATAGAGAGAGAGAGAGTGGGAGTGAGTGTTGGCAAGAAGACGTGACACACCGATAGTAGAATAGATAAAGTAGATTAAATTAGAGATATATGGACACATTATATTATCATATATATATATAATATATATCATAGATTAGGTAGATACAACACTACACACATAGACTAAATATACCATACATAAATTCTTAGCTAAAGATATTAGCAGACACTATCTTAACCCCTCAATAATTGGATAATGGATTATAACACAATATAATGCTATCAATTGCTATTTTCCTGTACTACTTTTCCTATTTCGGGGACAAAATTCACTTCAATAAATACAATAACTAAGTGGGTACGATATCATGTAAGCAACTGTACTAAGTGAAATCCACTCGTTTTCTTTTGGCACCACGAATTTTAAAGGGTCACTCTCTCAAAACCCCGAATAAAAAGGCAATATCCAGTCCGTCTCAATTCACGCCATCCCGAATGCATATAAACATAGCACACATACATACTGTATAACATGGCCTGGAGGTGAAGGAAGGGAGGTGGAGGGGAATGGGGTGGAAGTGGAGGGAGAGGGTGGAAGTGGACGGTAGGAGGGTGGGGAGGAAGGAGGGAACGAGGTAGGGGGGAGGACTGGAAGGGATACGAGTGTGGAGGAGAAGGAATGGGGAGGGGGAGGAAGAAGAAGGAAGGGGTACATAGGAGGAAAGAGGAAGGGTGTGAGGAAAGGGGGTGGAGGAAGGGGGGGGGTGGGAGGGAGGAGGGGGGAGGAAAGGCAAAGGGAAGGGGATATACGAAGTTGGGAGAGGAGGAAAGGGGGATGGAGGTGGGGAGGAGGGAGAAGAAAGGAAAGGGAAAGGGAAGGGGGTACGAGTTGGCGTGGAGGGAAAGAGGTGGAGGTGGGGAGAAAGAGGAGAGGACAGGGAAAGGGGTACGAGTTGGAGGAGGAGGAAAGGGGGGTGGATGTGGAAGGAGGAAAAGAGGAGTGGGAAGAAAGGGAAGGGAATACGAGTTGGAGGAGGGAAGAGGAAGGAGGAGGAGGAGGAATACAAAGGAATTACAAACTGCACAGGGATTACAAAGGACTTACAAACTGAAACATACCTAATGGTTCTTACGGGGCAGTTTGGATATCTACCTGCTAAGCTACTAACTAATAGGTAGATAAAAGGATAGTAAAGCAGAAGGCTCCTCCCCACCCACCACTCCCTTCAGCTTACACTGACGTGGAAAACAGTTGGAAAAATATACAATGCAGTATTGCAAACTGACATGGAATTTCGGATAGGAAAGGATAAAAGGAGATTAATTAGTAGTCTATGCTAATTCTACATCAAAGATCCTGAGATAAAAATAGTTGTGAGCATGGAGAGAGAGAGAGAGAGTGAGAGTGAGAGAGAGAGAGAGGGGAGACACAAGGATTTAAATAATGCACCTACTACCTACAATAAAGGGAAGACAAAGAAGAGGGGAGAAGAAGGAAGGCACTAGCTCTCTTTCTCTCTCTCACACACCAGAAGAGACCAGGCTCGTTGGGGATTCCATCCAACGAGGACAGGTCGAAGAGTTCTGCGACAGAGTCCCAAATCGACGAAAACAATTTTGCATCCCAGGAGCTGGACTGGACGACATTGTGGAAGCCTTCGAAGATACCACAAAGGATGCAAATGAAAATACCCTTTTTGTCATCCATGCTGGTTCAAATGACGTCATGCGCACCAGATCCGAAGAGTTGATGGAGAAATATTGCAAGATGATCCAGCACTACAAAAACAAGTCAAGGAATATCATCATCTCAGGCATTCTCCCCAAGATCGACGCACCTGACAAATTCTACGACAAGGCCTTCAGCACAAATAGCCAACTAAAATATTTGTGTCTGAAGGAAGAAGTTGAATTCATCAACCTCTGGGATAATTTCTATAACCAGCCTACTCTGTTCCGCAAGGATGGCACTCATCTAAACCCTGTGGGTTCAGCATGCATGGGTCGTCTCCTACACGAAGCAGTCCGCAGCCATGGATCAAAAAACGCCATCCGAGAAGAAGCAGCAGTGACATAAATCATCCAACGCCAAGCAAAAAAACAGAGGCAACCGAGGACCACCAGCGATAAGGACCGAAGACAGCGAGGACTGAGGACAGCCATGAACATAAATGTAGATCCGACAAGAACCAAAAATATTATTAAAGAGCGTTCCGTGAGTTCTAAAATAACAAATTTAAAGGTTTTCTATGCAAACGCTCGTAGCATACGCCATACATTTTCAGATTTAGAGGAGCTAGTGTTTACAGAAAATTATGATGTGATTGGCATAACAGAATCTTGGCTCAATACAGAAGATAGAGACTTTTTAGCAGAGTATTCACTTCCCGGTTATGTAATGTTTGAGAAAAGCAGAATCAATCGAAATGGAGGTGGCGTTTTACTTTATATCAAAGAAAGTCTTAACCCTACCCTCTTGTCAAAACCTCAAATTGTGAATATTGACACATCTTTTGTGCTAATAAAGAATAATAAAGGTAAAAAAATAATACATGCGTTAATATACAGACCTCCAGCTCAATCAGTGCAAACTGACCGAGAAATTTACGAACAAATTGCAGTTTTTGGCGACTTTAATTTACCTGTGACCAAGTGGGGCGATACTCATACTTCACACTCCAGACATGACTTGTATACGAACTTGCAAGAGAGTTCGCTTTATCAATTTGTTTGAACGCCGACCCGTGGTAATAACGTTCTTGACATTGTACTTGCAACAAAAGAAGAATTAATAGAGAATTTGAATGTTGGTGATGAATTCAGTAACAGCGACCATCGTACGATAACTTTCATTTAAAGTTTACTAGTAACGAACCAAATAGTAGCATCGAAAAAGTCCCTATTTTCAAGAAAGCAAACTTTCATAAACATAGAGCTATGTTTAAAGAAACTGACTGGAGCTTTTTAATTAACAATAACGACACAAATACAACTTGGAAGTTATTCGAAACCACTTACCTAAAAGCAGTGCAACACTGCATACCATCGAAAATACGGCATCCAGGCCATAATAATAAGCCCAAATGGTGGAAGAAAGATATTTCAAACTGCCTGCTTGCTAAAAAAATTGCTAATGATAGATTAAAATCCTCACAAAATGACGAAGAACGGGTGAAATTTGTAGAGCTACGACGCAAAGCCAAACAGTTAATTAAGCAAAGTAAAAAGACCCTAGAGTTACATATAGTGAATCAAAGTAAAACAAACCCGAAAGAATTCTATAGTTATATCAGAAAGAAAAAAGTAGTTACTTCAACTGTTGGACCGTTAGTTGATGAAAATGGAGAATACACCAAAGACGAAGTACAAATGAGTAATGCCCTCAATACCTTCTTTGCATCAGTTTTTACAACAGAGGACCTCAGTGATATCCCTACACCATCGCTGATTCAGATTGATAATTCAGATGTTCTAAGCAATTTCACCGTTACAGAGAGAGAAGTATTGAATTGTTTAGATAAACTCAAGGTATATAAAACGCCTGGACATGATACAATCTCGCCTAGAGTTCTAAAGGAAGCTAAGGATGAGCTCTCCAAACCACTGACATTACTATTCAATAAATCCTTGCAGTCTCGAACTATGCCTAATCAGTGGAAGTTAGCCAACGTAACACCGATTTTCAAAAAAGGCAGCAAATCCCTACCCAGTAACTATCGTCCAATTAGCTTAACCACGGTTGTATGTAAAATGCTAGATACGGTCATAAGAGACAGACTCGTAAATCACTTAGAGGAAATAACATACTTAAAGATACTCAACACGGCTTTTGTAAAAAAACGTTCCTGTTTAACATACCTCTTAGACTTCTTCCACGATATTCTCAATGTTCATATGTGTGTGTTTGTATGTTCATATGTGTGTGTTTGTATGTTCATATGTGTGTGTTTGTATGTTCATATGTGTGTGTTTGCGTGTATGTACGTAGTGTTTTTTTTTTTTTTTTTGTAGGCCCCCTTCTCCCTAATGTTTAGCTCATCAATTTTTTTAGATATTCTAAATTAGAGATTAGAGATATTAAGATGTTGGCTCCATTAGTTTGGCGATTTTAAGACCTTTTGTGCTATTTAAATGTCGATGTTTTCCTGGCGAGCAATAGCGAGCCTGTAATTGTAGGAAAAATCGACCTTTGGCCCGGACTGTTTTCTGCCGAAAAATGTACAAATTTATCTTGAAAGGGGGTCAAGGGGGTGATTGTTAAGCTTGAGGGAGGTCTTGGGAGGAAAGGAAAAACAAACAAAATAATTATATAATGAATACAAAAAAAAAAAAAAAAAAAAAAAAAATATATATATATATATATATATATATATATATATATATATATATATATATATATATATTTCTAGTCTCTCAGTGGGGATCGAACCATCGACCACCAGAACGATAGCCGACGCTTTAATCAATTACACCACGGCAGTCTTGATTAAAGCGCCGGCTATCGTTCTGATGGTCGATGGTTCGATCCCACTGAGAGACTAGAAACATTTAGTGGCTCACGTGTATTTGTGATATATTCTCAATATATATATATATATATATATATATATATACAGTATATTGGAAGAATGGATGATATGGAAATATAGGGTAGGCCTAGGACTTTATTTTGTTTAACGTTTCGGCTTCACAGAGCCTTCGTCAGAACTGAAAACTTTAAGGGCATTCTGTGGTTATATATTATACAAGTGGTGTTCCTCCAGCTGGGCGCCTCGACGTTCCAATATTCGTCGTCCGTTTTTTTATTTTTATTTTCGTTCCAGTCTCGTATCGCAATGTTCGCTGCTAAAGTTGACCAATTGATGAAGCCTCCCCTGGCGTTGATAGATTCGGCTGTGTCGATATGAGCTGCTTCGAGTGCTTTTCTTAGGCTTTTTGATATCCCTTGAATAGATGAGCGCATAAGGGGTACTGGGAGGCTAGTGAGAGAGAGAGAGAGAGAGAAGGTACACGTTGGCGTGGGAATTGGAAAGGATTGTGTGTGCGTGTGTGGTGTGAGAGAGAGAGAAAGAGAGCGCGAGAGCGAGAAAGAGAGAGAGAGACTATCTATTTGTTTTAGATACATTGGTATTTGGTGTGGGAATTTGGAGGAATAGTGTGTGAGAGAGAGAGAGGATAGGAGGTAAGTAGGCGTGGGAATTGGGAGGGAGTGTGTGTGTGTGTGTGTCGAATCATTGGTCACTTGCAGCCGTGAGTCTGAACATCTAGAGAGTTTTTTTCTTAACCTAGGGTCCTAGGTACACTGCAATGCCGGTGCTTATTTACTAACAGTTGATATGCGATCTTTGTCGATCGTGAAGTGCCGAGTTCCCATCATAGTACATACGCAGATGAACCTACCTATATAACTGCACTGGTGAGAGTACGCGTGGGCTAACGCAAGCTGATAGGTGAGCAGCTTGGCTAGGAAGAGACCACGGTACAATCCTCTGCATCGGAATGGCCGAAATTAAAAAAGCTTTAAGATTCTGGTGGATTTGTGTGAGTGTGTGTGTGTGTGTGTGTGTGTGTTTTTAGGAGAAAGAAAGAGAGAGAGAGAGAGATATATTAGGTTTGTTTTGATGAGTGTGTGTTAGGTGTAAGTTTCCTCACCTATTCCCTGGCTAACTCTTCCCAAAACGGTAGAAATATTAGCTTGATTACTTTAGCCCTTTTTGAGTGATGAGAGGTTGGGGTAGGGATTCTGGCCTACCTAGAATGAACAAGGTATAAGGTGTGGGAAGGTTTTCTGTGCAGAGCGGACATTTGAGGTCGTAGATTGTTAAGTGGTGTTTTTGGGCTGTGTGTAAAGGTCTATGGGGAGAATGGAAAGGGGATCTGTGAAAGAGAGAGAGAGAGAGTGAGAGTGAGTGAGTGGGGGGGAGGGATGTATTTGTGGTGTAAAATCGGATTTGTGTGAGTGTTAGTGTGGGCATGTTCAATTGTATGATAGAGAGTGAGAGAGAGGTCTGTGTATTTGTGGTGTTAAAGCCGATTTGTGTGAGTGTTAGTGTGGGCATGGTGTTCGATTGGATAATAATAATAATAATAATAATAATAACGTTTATTTCCACCGACAGTGGTTATTCTTCTTACATAGTATTTACAAATATAATTATATAATTTTTTTTTTTTGTCTATGTGATTGAGGGAGGCAAAAGGCATAACTGCCTATAGCGAGTGCCTCCCCCATAGTTGAAAGAGTGACAGGGCCAAAATCAAGGGACGTTCGAGCCAAAATGCCTGGACACACGGAGTTTGAAGCAATTTAAGTCATAGGAAGAGGGAAAGACTGATTCTGGGAGAGAATTCCAGAGCTCAGCTGTTGAGTAGAAGAAAGTTTGAGAGTAACGTTTCACTGTTGGGTTGGAGAGTTGCACAGAGTAGGGGTGGGATTGAGTTGCAAGACGGGTACCACGTGCCCTACGTAAAGGAGGTGGTATGCACTGGGATAGCTCTGAGGAACACTGATTATTATAGTAGTGATAGAATAGCGAGAGAGATGCAACATTGCGGCGGAGAGAAAGAGATTGCAGAGAGTTGGTGAGTGGACGGGAGTTAATGATACGAAAGGCCTTCCTTTCAACTTTGTCTAGGAGAGCGGTGTGAGAGGAACCTCCCCACACATGTGAACAATACTCAATACAAGGGCGCACTATGCCCCTGTACAGAGCAAGAAGCTGTGCAGGGGAAAAGAACCCCCTAAGGCGGTTGAGCACACCCAGCTTCTGGGAAGCTGGCTTAGCAAGACTGGTAATATGGTCCTTCCAAATGAGAGCAGAAGAAAAAGAGACGCCAAGAATATTGAGAGAAGATGAAGGATTGATTTTTGTATTGTTGAAGAATAAGGGATAGTCCGCTGGGAGATCCTGACGGGTAGATAGATGGAGAAATTGGGTTTTGGAAGCATTAAAGTTAACAAGGTTTTCTCTGCCCCAATTGGAAATAGTATTTAGATCAGAATTTAAGAGTTCTATGGCTTCATTACGTTTGTCATTGAGGGATTGCTGGCTGGGGCGTTCTGAAAAACTAATGGAGTAGTGTAAGGTTGAGTCGTCTGCGTATGAATGGATGGGAATTAAGGTACAGTTAAGGAGATCATTTATAAAAATTAGAAAGAGAATAGGAGATAGGACAGAGCCCTGAGGAACACCGTAGTTTTTAGGGTGAGGAAGTGAACAATGGCCGTCCACAACCGCAGCAATGGAACGGCCGGAAAGGAAATTAGAGACAAAGGCACAGATGGAGGGATAGAAACCGAAGGAGGGTAGTTTAGAAATTAAAGATTTATGCCAGACTCTATCGAAGGCTTTCGATATGTCTAGTGCAATAAAAGTTTGAGCGAAGAGTTTAGCTTTGTCAGAGGAAGAAGTGATGGTTGTGCCATCAGAGTGGGAAAGGGGAGGGAAAGACGAGGAAGAGAAATTGTTGGAGAGGTTTTTGGCTAGATGCCAGAAAGCTTGGGAAGAGCTAGAGTTGGATAGTTCAGTGCATTTATTATTGATGAAAGAGTGTTTGGCAAGTCGAAGAACAGATTTGGCTTGATTCCGGGCAGAAACATATGAAGAATGAGAGTCTGAGTTTTAAGGCGTCGGTACTGTTTGAATGCTTCCTCCTTATTGCGGACAGCAGTAGAACAGGCGTGAGTAAACCAAGATTTTTTAGCATTAGTCTGAGAGAAAGAGAATGGAATGTATGCTTCCATGCCCGATAGGATTACCTCGGTAATGCGTTCAGCACTCTCCGAGGGTCCTCGGCCATGGAAGCAGAAATCATTACATGGGAATTCAAACAGTACCGACGCCTTAAAACTCAAGACTCTCATTCTTCATATGTTTCTGCCCGGAATCAAGCCAAATCTGTTCTTCGACTTGCCAAACACTCTTTCATCAATAATAAATGCACTGAACTATCCAACTCTAGCTCTTCCCAAGCTTTCTGGCATCTAGCCAAAAACCTCTCCAACAATTTCTCTTCCTCGTCTTTCCCTCCCCTTTCCCACTCTGATGGCACAACCATCACTTCTTCCTCTGACAAAGCTAAACTCTTCGCTCAAACTTTTATTGCACTAGACATATCGAAAGCCTTCGATAGAGTCTGGCATAAATCTTTAATTTCTAAACTACCCTCCTTCGGTTTCTATCCCTCCATCTGTGCCTTTGTCTCTAATTTCCTTTCCGGCCGTTCCATAGCTGCGGTTGTGGACGGCCATTGTTCACTTCCTCACCCTATAAACTACGGTGTTCCTCAGGGCTCTGTCCTATCTCCTATTCTCTTTCTAATTTTTATAAATGATCTCCTTAACTGTACCTTAATTCCCATCCATTCATACGCAGACGACTCAACCTTACACTACTCCATTAGTTTTTCAGAACGCCCCAGCCAGCAATCCCTCAATGACAGACGTAATGAAGCCATAGAACTCTTAAATTCTGATCTAAATACTATTTCCAATTGGGGCAGAGAAAACCTTGTTAACTTTAATGCTTCCAAAACCCAATTTCTCCATCTGTCTACCCGTCAGGATCTCCCAGCGGACTATCCCTTATTCTTCAACAATACAAAAATCAATCCTTCATCTTCTCTCAATATTCTTGGCGTCTCTTTTTCTTCTGCTCTCATTTGGAAGGACCATATTACCAGTCTTGCTAAGCCAGCCTCCCAGAAGCTGGGTGTGCTCAACCGCCTTAGGGGGTTCTTTTCCCCTGCACAGCTTCTTGCTCTGTACAGGGGCATAGTGCGCCCTTGTATTGAGTATTGTTCACATGTGTGGGGAGGTTCCTCTCACACCGCTCTCCTAGACAAAGTTGAAAGGAAGGCCTTTCGTATCATTAACTCCCGTCCACTCACCAACTCTCTGCAATCTCTTCTCTCCGCCGCAATGTTGCATCTCTCTCGCTATTCTATCGCTACTATAATAATCAGTGTTCCTCAGAGCTATCCCAGTGCATACCACCTCCTTTACGTAGGGCACGTGGTACCCGTCTTGCAACTCAATCCCACCCCTACTCTGTGCAACTCTCCAACCCAAGAGTGAAACGTTACTCTCAAACTTTCTTCTACTCAACAGCTGAGCTCTGGAATTCTCTCCCAGAATCAGTCTTTCCCTCTTCCTATGACTTAAATTGCTTCAAACTCTGTGTGTCCAGGCATTTTGGCTCGAACGTCCCTTGATTTTGGCCCTGTCACTCTTTCAACTATGGGGGAGGCACTCGCTATAGGCAGTTATGCCTTTTGCCTCCCTCAATCACATAGAAAAAAAAAAAAAATTATATAATTATATTTGTAAATACTATGTAAGAAGAATAACCACTGTCGGTGGAAATAAACGTTATTATTATTATTATTATTATCCAATCGAACACCATGCCCACACTAACACTCACACAAATCGGCTTTAACACCACAAATACACAAGACCTCTCTCTCACTCTCTATCATACAATTGAACATGCCCACACTAACACTCACACAAATCCGATTTTACACCACAAATACATCCCTCCCCCCCACTCACTCACTCTCACTCTCTCTCTCTCTCTTACACAGATCCCCTTTCCATTCTCCCCATAGACCTTTACACACACACACAGCTTTCAGCCCAAAAATACCACTACACAATTTACGACCTCAAATGTCCTCTCTGCACATAAAACCTTCCAACACCTTATACCTTGTTCATTCTAGGTAGGCCAGAATCCCTACCCCAACCTCTCATCACTCAAAAAGGACTAGAGTAATCAAGCTAATATTTCTACCGTTTTGGGAAGAGTCAGCCAGGGAATAGGTGTGGAAACTTACACCTAACACACACTCGTCAAAACAAACCTAATATCTCTCTCTCTCTCTATCTCTTTCTTTCTCCTAAAAAAAAAAAACACACACACACACACACTCACACAAATCCACCAGAATCTTAAAGCTTTTTTAATTTCGGCCATTCCGATGCAGAGGATTGTACCGTGGTCTCTTCCTAGCCAAGCTGCTCACCTATCAGCTTGCGTTAGCCCACGCGTACTCTCACCAGTGCAGTTATATAGGTAGGTTCATCTGCGTATGTACTATGATGGGAACTCGGCACTTCACGATCGACAAAGATCGCATATCAACTGTTAGTAAATAAGCACCGGCATTGCAGTGTAGCTAGGACCCTAGGTTAAGAAAAAAAATATCTAGATGTTCAGACTCACGGCTGCAAGTGACCAATGATTCGACACACACACACACACACACACTCCCTCCCAATTCCCACGCCTACTTACCTCCTATCCTCTCTCTCTCTCACACACTATTCCTCCCAATTCCCACACCAAATACCAATGTATCTAAAACAAATAGATAGTCTCTCTCTCTCTTTCTGTCTCGCTCTCGCGCTCTCTTTCTCTCTCTCTCACACCACACACGCACACACAATCCTTTCCAATTCCCACGCCAACGGGTACCTTCTCTCTCTCTCTCTCTCACTAGCCTCCCAGTACACCTTATGCGCTCATCTATTCAAGGGATATCAAAAAGCCTAAGAAAAGCACTCGAAGCAGCTCATATCGGCACAGCCGAATCTATCAACGACAGGGGAGGCTTCATCAATTGGTCAACTTTAGCAGCGAACATTGCGATACGAGACTGGAACGAAAAGGAAAATAAAAAAACGGACGACGAATATTGGAACGTCGAGGCGCCCAGCTGGAGGAACACCACTTGTATAATATATAACCACAGAATGCCCTTAAAGTTTTCAGTTCTGACGAAGGCTCTGTGAAGCCGAAACGTTAAACAAAATAAAGTCCTAGGCCTACCCTATATTTCCATATCATCCATTCTTCCAATATACTGTATATATATATATATATATATATATATATTGAGAATATATCACAAATACACGTGAGCCACTAAATGTTTCTAGTCTCTCAGTGGGGATCGAACCATCGACCATCAGAACGATAGCCGACGCTTTAATCAAGACTGCCGTGGTGTAATTGATTAAAGCTTCGGCTATCGTTCTGATGGTCGATGGTTCGATCCCCACTGAGAGACTAGAAACATATATATATTTTTTTTTTGTATTCATTATATAATTATTTTGTTTGTTTTTCCTTTCCTCCCAAGATCTCCAACAAGCTTAAAAATCACCCCTAGACCCACTTTCAAGATAAATTTGTACATTTTTCGGTAGAAAAAAGTCCGGGCCAAAGGTCGATTTTTCCTAAAATTGCAGGCTCGCTATCGCTCGCCAGGAAAAAATAGACATCTAAATGGCACAAAAGGTCTTAAAGTCGCCAAACTAATGGAGCCAACATCTTAATATCTCTAATCTCTAATCTAAAATCTCTAAAAAAACTGATGAGCTAAACATTAGGGAGAAGGGGGCCCACAAAAAAAAAAAAAACCCCACTACGTACATACACGCAAACACACACATATGAACATACAAACACACGCATATGAACATACAAACACACACATATGAACATACAAACACACACATATGAACATACAAACACACACATATGAACATACAAACACACACATATGAACATACAACACACACATATGAACATACAAACACATATACATACACAAACACACCACATACAACACATGCAAGCAAGAGTATATTTAGACAAAAAACAATTAAACGGTCGCACATATACATACATATATGCAACAAGCACACACACACAAGAGGATATGTTCATACACAACAAAAACACAAACAACCAAACACATATAGAAATATACTTAGAAGTATAAATACAAACACAACAAAAAGTCCACAAAAGGATATACACACAAATACACATACAATATATGATGATATGATATACAAACCCTATACACAGTCAGAAAGATGCACACACACACACACACACAATAATATATACAGTATATATATATATATATATATATATATATATATATATATATATATATATATATATATATATAGAGAGAGAGAGAGAGAGAGAGAGAGAGAGAGAGAGAGACCATACACAGATCACGATCACCTCTAGAGCTGAAACTCGTACACATTAATTATCTTTACTGCCAACACACACACACACACACACAACAAGCATATACAGGTACAGAACAAACGCAATACTCATATATATCAATTCTTGTTACTGTCAACACAAGCATACAAGGGAGAGAGAGAGAGAGAGAGAATGGGAGTGAGTGAGTTAGAGTTACAAGAAGCTAGAGAGAGAGAGAGAGAGTGTGAGAGAGAGGGAGAGCGAGCGAGTGAGTGAGAGTGTGTTAGAGTTACAAGAAGCTACAAATAATAGTTAGTATTTCATATAAACTGTAAGTGGAAAGAAAGAGGTTGTGTCTTCTCTTTGGTGCTGTCTTCTTTTGGTCTTTCTGTATACAACCTTCCTCTTTCTAATTGCTGAAAATGTATACTTGTCCACCATTTGAGGTGAGCCTGATTTGGTAAGGGAACGAATACAGCTTGTCGATCCATAAAACGCTTCAGTATTTCCTCGGTGAAAATCTAGTTTCATACTTTGAGGCTGGTAGGTCTGCTTTAGGAGGTGCGAAGAGGAGACCCTAACTAGATTGTGGTCACTACCTCCGAGTGATTCCCCAACAAATAAGCTGGTCACAATTTCATCTTCAGTGATGAATACAAGATCTAGTATTTTGTTGCCTCTAGTTGGCTCGTTCATCCAATGAGTCAATTAGTCACAATTCATTCATACTATTTTACTGTCATACTAAGCTTAAAGCCGGTGTCAGACGAGTGCTTTTTCCGGCAATTTTCGATGAGCAAGTTTTTTCTCTTATTATTTTGAGGCTCTTTCACATTGGAATCGGAAACTAGATCGAAGGTAGATTATGTTAGGTGGCTGATTTCTGCAATCACATGAATTTTGTAGATGCCAGACTACAATAAGCCCTTAACACCTTACGAGCGGCCTATGCGGTTTATTTATATGTACCGCCCAGCGGGGTGTTTTTAGCCAAAATAGGGCTGTTTACGTGATCATTTTCATGCCTAAATAAGAGCCAGAACGTAAAACAAGTACCTATCCCTGAAAGGGCATAAACAGAGCTTTCGAATGACACCATAACGATCCTTTTATGATGGCTAGTTTTCTTGCAATAACCGTGCAACGCGAGTGCAAAAAGCATGTAATTAGCCACTTTCCCGATACAATTCCTTATATAGCAGTGAGAGAGGAGGGAGCTGGGATTCGTGTCAGTATGTTCGCCGCGGTGGTCTGGAGCAGTCATACGCTCGCTACTCTCCTGCCACCACTTGTCTCTCTCTCTCAGCAACATTACGTGCTGAAATTGCCACTCGACCTATGTCGAGCGCCGCCACATAGTCCAGCTTTATTTAACTCGACTTATGTGGTGAGCCGCTAATTAAGGGTTAACAATTGACAGAAAAAAGAGCTCGCGTGACTCCGCCTTTAGATCAAGATGATAAACAGAATTAAACTGGGCAACTGTACATAAGAATTCCACCTTTTTCCCGCATGGTTTGGTCTTTGTGGGACATCATAAATACAGTTATTTCAAATTCCCGAACATAATCTCTGGCATCACTGTAAATCCACGATTCAGTGATCAAAGCACTTTGTAGTCAACAATGCTCCAAGTTCGGAGAATTTATTCCTAATTAACCTGGCATTAGAGAGAGAGAGAGAGAGAGCTAACCTCTCTCTCTCTCTCTCCATTTATACCCACTTCCCCCCTTCCAATATGATACCCCCAAAGACACTAATGCTGGGGTCACACATTCCCGTATATCGCTCCCGACAGCTCCCGTCAGGCGTAATCGCCAATTTTGTGTTCTGACGGGCGTAGTCCGGCCGTGTACGCCCGTATAGACCACGACTATTGCACTTCCCGACAGACGTACCGTGACAGGGCCAGTGTTACGTCAGACGTAATGTAGTCGTATGGAACTACGTACGTGCTTGCGACTTGCGTAAGCATGTCCCCGTTAGTCCGCCTGGGCTGCCCGATTTGCGGGAACACAGGCCACGCCCATGGCCACGCCCCCACAAGACCTGCGTAGCTGAGGCCGTACGTCTTGGGAGTTTTTAGGACTTACGTGGACCGCGTTTCCGAACAATAGTCGGCACACCCCGTCTGTCCAAACACAGACAAAGACAGTCTTTGTCAACCACGAAGGTCTGGGTTGGAATCTGGGAACTACAAAAGGGCAGGAATGGCCACACCATTCCCAATCCCAGTCCCAGTCCTTCATCGGCACCATGAACAACATCGCGGAATTCATCCTGGAGGAGTTCAATTTTGTGAACTCCCTAAGAGGAAAGACCATTCATCCTTGTAACCTTTAACCCGCTGAGTGCCAGCCAATTTAGACGGTCTGCTTCTGCCAGTGCCAGATTTTTTTTTTTTTTTTTTTTTTTTTTTGGCTAAATCTATCAAGTTGGGAGAGAAAGGAAGGACAATGGTAAAAACAACACTCCCCTCGCCAGAAATCAAGTCCCGATGGTCCCGAAAGTAGCTGAAAAGACACTATAGACTACAGAGACTTTTATGGTATCGGAATGTATGGGTGGGAGGGTGGTTTTGGGGTTGGTTGGGGGAAGGTAGAAGGGTAATTGACTTGTGTTACACATATGAAGCCGATTGGTGAGGTAGTTTCGCCACCACGGATTTTCCTTTTTTTCCTTTTCTTCGTACGGATACGCTAGAAGTGGGTGGTGGGAGGCGGTTGGGGGTGTGGTGGGGGGAAGGCAGAAGGGTAAGGGACTTGTCACACAAATATGGAACCGATTGGTGCAGTCGTTTCGCCGCCACAGATTTTCCTTTTTTTGCCTTCTGACGGGACCGACAGTCAGCGAGTGGGTGGGAGGAGGGATTTGGGATTTTTGTGGTGGGTAGCCTAAAGAGTAAGGTACATGTGGTAAATATGAAAGCCATAGGTGCAGTCGTTTCGCTGCTACGATTTGTTTTCGGCAGGGTGCAGAGGGTGGCAGGGTTGGCTTGTTGGTTGCTGCTCCGGTGTGGTGATAGGTGTGACTGGAGTGTCACCCGCTGGCCCCGTTGTCCCCCCCCCCCTACAACGGTGCCGCGTCTTCCCGCCAACCCGCAGTGCGGCGGTTCTGCCAGATGCGGCCGGACTAACGTAAACTTTCTCGTTTGATGGGAATATTTTACGGTTGACGGGAGCAGCTTACGTTTGACCGGGCGAGCTGCTACGTCTTACGGGGCTGCTCCCGTCAGACGTAGCCGATCGCCCGGTCAGACGTAGGATTTCCCGACTTTTGACATACGTGAGCGCGAGCCCCGTATCTGATTTGAAATCCAAAACATACCGGGCAGCCTTGGCCGCACCCACCACCTCCCCGACCAGCGTGGCTACTCCCGCCATGCGTACCAACCCCCACGACTAGACACAATTTCATTTACGTTTTGCGTACTAAGCCCTTACGTTTTACGTATTCGGTTGCCAACTACCAATAAACATTCGTACGGGAGCATACGGGAGCATATACGTGAATGTGTGACCCCAGCATAACCCTATTACGCTGGCCCCCACAGACGTTTGGGAGAGCCGGGCGGGACATTGCTGGCGGGGACATTACCAGGGTGTTATTGGATACAGCCATCGTAAAAGAAAAAGTTGCCAATTAGGACATCACCACCCGAAAACAACGCTTACTGGGATATTACGATCATAGAAAAACCTTGACTAATAGGACATCACCTCCACAATAAAACTATGCTTACTGGGATATTGTATGTATGTATATAGTACTATATACTAAGGCACATACCCCATAGCTGGAGGTGGCTGACTCAAGACAGAGCCTGAACATAAACAACATTTAGGTACGGGACCACTTTCCCGTTCCCTCGCCCCTTACTCTGTCTCGTTTAGTAGGTGAATTTTACAAGGGGAGGAGGGTTCCTATCCCCCTGGCTTACTGGGATAATACCATCATATAAAACGTCGTCATTGAGGACAATACCAAAAACATAACTAACATTTTCTTTTCTTTTTTTAAGGGAGCCCACCTCGCTTTTTTTCTCTTTCTCTCTCTCTCTCTTTGGCTTGTATATATTCGGCCCCATTCAGCCTACTGTTTTAAGACGATTGGGGTGTCAATATTTTCCTGGTGAGCGGTAGCGAGCCAGCATATATATATTTTTGTTTTGCCAGCAAGCTAAATTTGTAAATTTTTCGATAGAAAAATGTCTCCGGCGAAGCCGGATTTCTTCATACAATGCTGGCTCGCCAGGAAGAAATTGATACATGGATGGGGATAAACGTCTTAAACCAGTTGGCTGAATGGGGCCGAATAGATACAAGCCAGGGAAAGAAAGAAAGATAAAGAAAAGCCGGTGACCCCCCTTATTATATATATATATATATATATATATATATATATATATATATATATGTATATATATATATAAAAGACCTCCGTCTACGTATAGTGCAAACCCTGTTTTCCTCCGGTAAATTGTGGGGGTGAGTGAGTGCAAGACGGTAACTATAGACCGTTCATTCTAGGTTGGGCAGAAATCGTAACCTCTAACCTCTGTAACTCAAAAAGGGCTAGAGCAAATGAACTGTCAATGTATACACATATACCATAGCCAAGTCTTCCTATTTGGTAGACATATTAGCTCGATTACTCTAGTCCTTTTTGAGTTATAAGTGGTTAGAGGTTACGACTTCTGACCAAACGTGTACACGAATACACGTCCATTATAAACAAGTGTCGCCTAATAGGACACCACGACAATAAATGGTTCACTTTTTGGTCCATTTTGTTTTTCATTTATTTAGCATTTTTCTAGTTTCCTCCCTATACCTCCATCAAGCCTTATAATAATAATAATAACAACGATAATAATACAGTATATATTCTAATATCAACCATACCATAATGACATATAACTTGACAATCATCACGACAAACATCATCATCGAGGTAATGAAACGCAAACATCGTTATTATTCTATCACAGCCCCCTCCCTCTCTCTCTCTTCTTTAGTTACAAGGGAATTAAATTACAGTATTTTACTCATCCGTTCTTGTTTTACTCACTCTCTCTCTCTCTCTCTCTCTCTCTCTCTCTCTCTCTCTCTCTCCTTATTAACATACAATATTTCTCAACGTCATTTTTACTGTGAATTTCCCAGTAGACACTTTCTCATTCTGCTGGGGGCCCTGTTTCCCTAACTAAATTTCATGCGAACTCAAGGTCGGAGTGAGTGGTGGGTAGGGAGAGAGCCTTCTGCTTTGCTGGCTTTACCTTCCACTTTGTAGCAAATCCCATGATAGAATTAAGTCCAGACTGCCTAGTATGGACCGCAAGGCTTGTGCAGTCTGTGTTTATATGAATTATGACAATACAATATTTTGAATTGAATTGAATTGAATAGGCTATGTAGCCTAACTGTCTCTCATATCACATCACATTTGCCCAAATATACTGTACAACAAATACTAAATGTAATCAGTCAGTCGGTCAGTCAGTAGCCAACCCATACTCCCACAAAGGGTAGGGAGGATCAGCAAGAGCCACAAAAATATAAAAAGAGGTAACAGGAGAACATAATTATATAACATAAATGTAATCAGAAACATTGTAATTATTATATGTGACGGGTCAGAAGACCAAATAGTTTAATAAATGGAGCGCGGGTTATTATGATATTCATATATGGTAATTAATAGAAAGGTCAGAGCGAACAGGAGGGGGGTGGGGGGGTTTAACA
>JAVRFV010002213.1:886241-921241 GCA_032716605.1 Paralithodes platypus | reverse complement strand
CACAAACCCGGGAACCCCCTCCGCCCCATCATATCACAGATCCCTACTGCTACCTACCAGACCGCCAAGGCCCTGAACAAACTCCTCACCCCTTTTGTTCCTCGGCAATACAACCTCAACTCTGCTTATGACTTCCTAGAAATTCTACGAGATGCCCCCCAGCTAACGACCACATCATCGCCTCCCTCGACGTAGAGAGTTTGTTTACCAACGTGCCCGTTGACAAGACCATAGATTTTATCCTACGTCGAGTTTACCACTGCCCTAATACGCCCCCCCTGGACATCCCGGAGAAGGCCCTGAAGATGCTCTTGGAACTATGTACTAAGGAGTCCCCTTTCCTCTGCCCCCGCGGGAATATGTACCAGCAAATCGACGGTGTAGCGATGGGAAGCCCCCTGGGGGTCCTGTTCGCCAATTTTTTCATGGGAACTATCGAAGAGGAACTCCTGGCTGCCCACCGGCCCACTGTCTACTGCAGGTACATCGATGATATCTTCGTGCGGGTGAAGGACCTGGGCGAACTCAGGGACCTCCAGCAGCGCTTCATGGCCGCCTCCGGACTCAACTTCACATACGAAGAGACCACCGATGGACATCTACCCTTCCTCGACCTCCTTGTCTCCCTCCACGACCACGGCTTCAAAACTACAGTGTACACCAAACCTACTAACAATGGCCAATGTCTTAATGGGGAAAGTGAATGCCCTAAACGTTACCATCAGTCCACCATTGCCGCCTATGTCATGAGAGCCCTCACCCATTGCACCACCTGGAATGACACACACAATGAACTGGAAAGGCTCACCCAGGTCCTAGTCAACAATGGGTATTCCAACACTGACGTCACCAATGCCATCAACCACCACCTAGAAAAATGGTACAAAGACCCCCTAGCACCAACTCGGCCAATGACATTACATTTTTCTACAGAAACTACATGTCTTCTGACCACACAACAGACGAATCCATTATGAAAGAAATAATTCACAAAAACGTTCTCCCCACCAACCCTGACAATAAAATAAAACTTATTATTTACTACAAATCTCCTAAGACCTCCAACCTTGTCCTCCGTAACCGCCCCATTTCCACCAACCAACCGAAAGACGATCATGTGATATATCAGCATATTTGCACCTCTGAGGACTGTGGACCCCTATTCTATGTTGGTATGACACAGACTCGCCTTTCCCGTCGACTAACCCTCCACCTTCAATCTGGCGCTATAAAAGATCACTATCAAGCCCCCCACCATCTTGCCCTAACTCGCGCCGACCTAGACAAACAAACCACCATACTCGACAAAGAATCAGACCCCAGAAGACTAGCTATTTTAGAAGCTCTATACATCCAAACACTCAACCCCAGCATCAACAACCAAACACAAGACCTTCAAATTCTTCCTTCAGGCAAGCGCTACAGGCATGTTGCCCCCCTTCCTCTCGCCCCGTGCCCCCCTACCTTACGCTTCCGCGCTCAGCACACAACTGACAACACCAACCAATCACAGCCACCCACAGCCAACAACCAACCACCGATAAGATTTAGTGCCCGTCTCGCGAACAGACTGCCTTCCACCAATGAACAGCCACCACACACCCAGTAGCTCCGCCCACCTTCCTATTCTTGATCCTCGAATTTTGTATAAATATGATGCTTTGTCCCTATTCTAATCATTACCTCTACATTCCCTGAAGATGCAAGATGTTTACTTGTGAAACGTTGGATCCACCATGAATTTTGCTAACCTGTTGTACCTCATCTCTGAACCCCAGAGGAAAATTGTTAGAACTATTGAAAGCTGTAACAATAAAATCCTGAATGCTGAAACTGCTATTGCCTTTAACCTCGTCTGTTTAAAAGAGAATATATATATATATAAAAGTCGGATCAGCTAGTGTTAAGGGGGCAGTGGTTATTTTGTTGGTCGAATTATTTTTATATTAATTTATTTTTTAGTTTCCTGGCTAGATCTTCATCAAGCTTAAACAACACTCTTTAGACCCCCTTCAAGATAAATTTGTCAATTTTTCGATAGAAATATGTCCCGGCCGAAGGCCGATTTCTCGTAAAATTATAGGCACGCTATCGCTCGCCAAGAAAAAATCAACACCTAAATGACACAAAAGGTCTTGATAGTGATATACAATTGGAATGAAAGGTTTTAAAATCGTCAAACTATTGGGGTTAAAGATGAGGAAGAAGGGGGACCAGAAAAAACGACCTATCTCCCCTTAAGAGTGACAGATGACAGCGACACCATTGCCTAGTTGTACAGTATATTCAACAGTATATTTGTATCTATCTATCTATCTATTGCCCGACGCCGTGATCCCCGAAGGGGTGGCCACGAACGAACCGCCCCCATGCACCTCTGTCCCCAGTCAGTCGATGCCCCTCCCCCCAACCAGCACCACCTTCGTTCATGTAGTTCCTCACTCCATCCTTCCACCTCATATTCGGTCTACCTCGCTCTCGTACACCCTCTTAGTCATTCTCTCGCTTTCCATACGTTCCATATGGCCGAACCATCTCAAGTTGTTCCTTTTCACACTTTCCAGCACATCTACCTCCACACCACACCTCCTTCTTACTTCCTCATTAGTCTGTCTATCCCTCCATGTAACTCCGCACGCACTCCTTAAGTAATTCATTTCCACTGCTCTCACTCTTGGTCTGAGTCTCTCAACCAACGTCCATGCTTCGCTTCCGTAAGTCAGTGTCGGGATTACCACACTGTCATGCAAGGACTTCTTCACTTCCATACTGACCACCTTATTTCTTGTTACTGCATTTAGCGTTCCTACAACCCTCTTCCCCTGTTGTACCCTCTCCCGCACCTCTTCATCCATAGTCCCATCTTTACTCAACACACTGCCCAGATACTTAAAAGAGTTGACGATCTCCATAGCCTGACCGTTCAGCTTCACCTCACACTCTGTGACTTCACCCCTTTCGAAGACCATAACCTTGCTCTTCCCCGTATTTACCTTCAAATTCCGTTTTTCGCACACTGTTCCAAACTCATTTACCAGACCCTGCAACTCCCATTTGTATGCATTCAGTTAATCTAAGGTCCTGTCCATTTTTTTTTTTTTTTTTTTTTTTTTTTTTTTTTTTTCTATATTCCAACTTACTTCCTCTCGGGCATAGGCTGAGAGCCTTAACATTCACCGCTTTACAATGAACAGTGAAGCCCGTGAGGTCTTGTTCCAGTCTAGGGAGTGAGACATGTGAAGCACGTAGAGTACAACGAGCACCTGCCATCTTGCCTTCACATGAGGCACGGTGCTCACTCATGGCCCGAAACGACCCCATCTCTGAAGCCACCTCGTTCCTGTGCTTCACTGTCTCACCCACTACACTCGGACTCTCACACTTACACACACACAACGCCACCTGTTGAGCAGATAACTCACCAGGCATTGCACCCCTATAGCATATTTTGAATATGGGAATATTCCTACAGTGCTATTTAATCAGGGAACAATGAGGGTATTTTATTGACGTTTCGGTGGGCTTGTGGTAATGCACTGATACTAGGTACAGCACAAATTCCATCCCAATAATATCTTCCCATTGATACATCGGGATTTGAACCCGGGACCTTTGGATTACCAGGCCAGTGGCAAGACCACTCCACCACACCTCCCCTAAACCTTATTATTAGCCATAATACTTACTCCAAGACGCACACACACACACACAAGGGACTGGGAGTTCTCGAAAAGGGGCTCCAGTCCTGACCCTAATCTTGACTTACAACTAGCATATAGTCCGTTCATTCTAGGGTGGGCAAAATTCATAACCCCTAACCTCTCATAATTAAAAAAGGAATAGAGTGATCGAGCTCAGAGGAGGTTACGATTTTTTGCCTATCCTAGAATGAACAGACTATAGTGTGCTGGCTTAACCCCTTCAGTACCGGGGATGTCCCTTTTTATCATATTCTGGCAACTATAGACGATTTTATTCAGCTTAAGAAGGACCTCTAGCCATAATAAGGCTTCCATCTATCTCAACCAACCTTTTATCTATCAATATATCCATCCATGTATCTATCTACCTATCAATCTATCTATATATCCATCCATCCATCCACCCACCCACCCACCTTACCTACCTACCTACCTATCTATCTATATATCTATCCATCCATCCATCCACCAACCCACCCACCCACCCACCTATCTATCTATCTATTTATCTATCTATCTATCTATCTATGTCAACCAATCAATCTATCTATCCATCCATCCATCTATCTATCCAGCAAGCCGTTCCTCCCGTAGCCGCAGACTTATGGTGATCAATACATTTTGCATCCCACAGCTATTTCGCCGCAGGAGACCCAAGCCAAACCAACCCTTTTACTGCCGATTCGTGCCAATACAAACCAACAACAATACTATCAACAAGAACAGAGAGAGAGAGAGAGAGAGAGAGAGAGAGAGAGAGAGAGAGAGAGAGAGAGAGAGAGAGAGAGAGAGAGAGAGAGAGAGAGAGCCAAACCAACCCTTTTACTGCCGAATCGTGCCAATACAACCCAACACAACAATAATATCAAGTAAAGATCAGAGATCAAGGATATAATTATACATGTCTTGCTTTATTGAGAGAGAGTACAAAGGAGTATAAAGGAAATCAAGCAACAACAGATCTAGTGACCCTTCTAGGCTGCTTGTCCTCCAAAACACTGAGGATCAAGTGTCCAAACAGTGGTTTAGAGTGGGTAAGGGAACATTGGAAAGGGAACTACTGCCCTGGAACTAATGTCCGTGGCAGGATTAGGAAGTTAGTAGGGGACAGATGGGTTAGTAACTGAGGGGGGGATAAAATAAAGTTATTCATTTACAAACGCAGTCAGTCGCGGGTTTGATGCGAGATATTTGTCTAGGCGGAGTTTAAATGAATCAACGGTGCTGCAGTCTATAACGTCTCGGGGAAGCCCATTCCACAAGTTGACAACTCGATTGAAGAAGAAATTCTTAGATTCGTGTGAGTTAAAAGATTTACCAATAATTTTGCAACCGTTTCCCCGCGTGTAATTAGATTGGTCGATAGTGAAGTACTTACTACAGTTCATATTGTCGATGCCTTTGATGATTTTGAACACTTGAATTAAGTCACCTCTTAATCTGCGCTGGGTTAAAGGAAATAGATTTAATTCTCTAAGACGCTCTTCGTATGGTTTGTTCTTTAGGCTAGGTATCATTTTGGTAACTCTACGTTGAACTCGTTCTAGCTTGTTTATATCTTTTTGGTAATAAGGGCACCAGGATTGAACGCAGTATTCCAGAAGAGGGCGGACTAAGGAATTGTAAAGGGTTAGGATAACTTCTTTGGATTTATGCTCAAATGACCTGCCTATAAAGCCAATTATTTTGTTTGCCTTCTTAACAACTTCTGAACATTGTTGACTCGGTTTTAGGTTACTCGATATTGTTACTCCCAGATCGGTTTCTCTGTTTACATTCTTAAGCTGAGTGCCATTCATCGAATAGTTTGCTTTCTCATTTAGGTATCCGATATGTAGTACTCTACATTTATCCGCATTGAAACTCATTTGCCAAATTTGGGCCCAACATGACAATTTATCTAGATTGTGTTGCATATCGTCAACTTGTTCTTTTGAGAGTACGCTATTTGCAATTTTTGTATCGTCAGCAAATTTTGAGATTGTACAGGTGAGACCCTCATCTATGTCGTTGATGTAAATTAGAAAGAAAATTGGTCCTAGTACCGATCCCTGGGGTACCCCGCTACTTACATTGGTCCATTTAGATGCCTTACCGTTTATGACTATTCTTTGCTTTCTGTCGCTGAGCCAATTTTCTATCCATTTCAACACACCGTCTTGTATCCCATGCGCTTTAAGTTTTAGCAGTAAAGGTTTGTGGGGAACTTTGTCAAAGGCCTTTTGAAAATCAAGGTATATAATATCTACAGCTTTAGTCTCATCGTAGAGGTTGAGGATATCGTGGAAGAAATCTAAGAGGTTTGTTAAACAGGAACGTTTTTTACGAAAGCCGTGTTGAGTATCTTTAAGTAAGTTATTTGCCTCTAAGTGATTTACGAGTCTGTCTCTTATGACAGTTTCTAGAATTTTTCATACAATTGAGGTTACGCTAATTGGACGATAGTTACTGGGTAGAAAATTGCTGCCTTTTTTTAATATCGGTGTTACGTTGGCTAGCTTCCACTGATCAGGCATAGTCCCAGACTGCAAGGATTCATTGAATAGCAATGTCAGTGGTTTGGAGAGCTCATCCTTAGCTTCCTTTAGAACTCTAGGCGAGATTGTATCAGGTCCAGGCATTTTATTTACCTTGAGTTTATCTAAACAATTCAATACTTCTCTCTCTATAACGGTGATATTGCTTAGAACATCTGAATTATCAATCTGAATCGGCGATGGTGTAGGGATATCACTGAGGTCTTCGGTTGTAAAAACTGATGCAAAGAAGGTATTGAGGGCATTACTCATTTGTACTTCGTCTTTGGTGTATTCTCCATTTTTATCGACTAACGGTCCAACAGTTGAAGTAACTACTTTTTTCTTTCTGATATAACTATAGAATTATTTCGGGTTTGTTTTACTTTGATTCGCAACATGTAACTCCAGGGTCTTTTTACTTTGCTTAATTAACTTTTTGGCTTTGCGTCGTAGCTCTTCTTCGTCATTTTGTGAGGATTTTAATCTATCATTAGCAATTTTTTTAGCAAGCAGACAGTCTGAAATATCTTTATTCCACCATTTGGGCTTATCATTATGGCCTGGACGCCGTATTTTCGATGGTATGCAGTATTGCACTGCCTTAAGGTAAGTGGTTGTGAAACACTCCCAAGATGTATTTATGTCGTTATTGTTAGTCAGAAAGCTCCAGTCAGTTTCTTTAAGCTTTGATTTAAGTTTATGAAAATTTGCTTTCTTGAAATTAGGGACTTTCTCAATGCTGCTATTTGATTTGTTACTAGTAAACTTTAAAGTGAAAGTTATCGTACGATGGTCGCTGTTACTGAATTCATCACCAACATTCAAATTCTCTATTAATTCTTCTTTTGTTGCGAGTACAAGGTCAAGCACATTATTACCACGGGTCGGAGATTATACAAATTGAAAAAGTGAACTCTCTTGCAAGTTAGCATAGAGGTCGTGTCCAGAGTGTGAAGTAAGAATATCGCCCCATTTAGTCACGGGTAAGTTGAAATCGCCAAGAATTACGGTATCTTGTATGTTAGTTATTTCTGCAATTTGTTCATAAATTTCACTGTCAGTTTGCACTGATTGAGCTGGGGGTCTGTAAAATAAAGCTAGTGTTATTTTAGTTCCTCGTTTATTATTTAATAGTACGTAAGATATGTCTATATTCGCAATTTGAGGTTTTGACATTAAGATGGGATTAAGACTTTCCTTTATAAAAAACAGAACTCCTCCTCCATTTCTATTGATCCGACTTTTCTCAAACATTGTATAACCAGGAAGCGTATATTCGGCTAAAAAGTCTCTGTCTTCCGTATTTAACCAAGATTCTGTAATGCCGATTATATCATAATGTTCTGTAAACACGATTTCCTCTAGATCTTAAAATTTATTGCGTATGCTACGAGCATTTACATAAAACACCTTAAGAGTATTAGAGTTGGATGTTACTGATTGTGCATTGTCTGAATTTTCAGTTCGTATTTGACTTACACTACCCCCGGATACCTCCGGTTGATCCCGTTTTTTGAACGGAAATCCTTGACTGCATCGTTCAGCAGGCGACCAAGACGTGCAGCTCCTACTTCATTGAGATATACACCATCTCCTGAAAACAAAGAGAGAGAGAGAGAGAGAGAGAGAGAGAGAGAGAGAGAGAGAGAGAGAGAGAGAGAGAGAGAGAGAGAGAGAGAGATAGTACAAGTAAAGAGATAAAGGATATAATACAGATCTTGCTTTATGTTCTATTTCTATCGATCTATCTATCTATCTATCTATCTGTCTGTCTGTATGTCTATCTGTCTATCTATCTATCTATCTATCTAGAGAGAGAGAGAGAGAGAGTAAAACCTCCTTTTTACTGCCGATTCATGCCAATATAACCCAACACAATAACAATAGTCAACTGACGGTGAATGTAATCTCTCTGCAGATGACTTATCTAGTGTACAATATGCATGTATGTACACTGTTGTACAGTATATATACTCAGGCACACGCAGACAAATACATGCATAAATACATACATACAAACACACATGCATACCCCTCCCCACACCTAGCCACACACACACACCCACCCACACACACACACCTATCTGTTATCTCGCTCAGCCAGTTACAATCACACACCTTCATCAATATTCCGAACATTTTGGGGTTGGGTTGGAAAGTTACATAGAGTACATAGATAGACTCAGACTCAATTCTTTATATCTTAGCCCCTTCTATACCGACTGAGTCTTTTTAACTTAATTTTGGCTACTATTAGACGATTTTATTCAGTTTCAAAAGAACCTCCAGCAATTAAAAGGCTTCGAACTATCTCACTCGACTTTTATTAGCACCACACATCCTTCTTAACCTGCACAAAATCGTCTAAATATAGCTAGAATCATATTAAGAAAACGTCGCCGGTACAGGTGTTAAAAAGCTACACAATTAACTGTTTACATATATACAATAGAGATAACAGTAACCTTATACATTACCGCATTCTAGGTTCATGATTTTGTACAAACATTATTCTTGATTTGATGGCATTAATATCATTAGTTCTCAAATCTAAGTCCAGCCAATTCACATGCACGATGATTATTTTGGCAATAATTTAATTTAAGCATTTATTGCTTTGTGGTAAACGATGGTAAACAGGCTCGCTATCGCTCGCCAGGAAAAAACCGACACCTAAATGGCAGGAAAGGTCACATAATAGAACGGAAAGACAATGTGAAAGACCTTGGGGTATTAATGTCTGAAAATATGGGTTTCAAAGTACATAACCAGGTCAAAGTGGCGGCTGCGAAACGTCTAACGGGTTGGATTCTGCGTACTTTTAAAACACGCGGTGAAGTATATGATATGAAGAAGTATGATAACGCTCTTCAAATCTCTAGTGCTACCGCGGCTTGAATATTGTAGCGTATAAACATCCCCATACAAAGCAGGTGAAATAAATGACGTAGAGAGTGTACAAAGAAATTTCACTTCGCATATAAGTTCGATAAAACAGCTACACTATTGGGAGCGTTTAAGAGCACTGAATCTGTACTCACTGGAACGTAGAAGAGAACGTTACCTAATAATATACACGTGGAAAATCGCAGAGGGTTTAGTACCAAACCTACATACTCCAATAGTCATGAAATTCAGTGATAGGAGAGGCTGGGAATGCGAAATCCCCCGGATGAATAACAGGGGTGCTATGGGCTCTCTGCGAGAGGGCTGGTTATCACACAGAGGCCCACGTCTCTTCAACAAACTCCCACGGCGAGTAAGAGACATGAAGGACGTCTCGTTAGACAGCTTCAAGAGAG
This sequence comes from Paralithodes platypus, assembly GCA_032716605.1. Lineage (NCBI taxonomy): Eukaryota > Metazoa > Arthropoda > Malacostraca > Decapoda > Lithodidae > Paralithodes > Paralithodes platypus. Next base: position 911,719 of record JAVRFV010002213.1, on the reverse strand, counting down.
CCCTGGATGTCGAACTGCAAAAGGTGACAGACGAGCCCATTCTCGCAAGGGAGCGAGCTGTCGCTTCAAACAGTCTACTGCACCAAATCACCACCCAAAACGAGGGGCGTCGCGCTCCTTGGTGCCGCTAGAAGAGTGGCGAACACATCAAAAGGTATCAAAAGGTAAGGTATTATCTACTGCTTCATATACCTTGAGAAAAAACTAAGCAAATTAGTAAGGCAAGAACGTCCCTGAGTGAATCCATGCTGAGAAGAATTTATTAAAGTAAATGTATCTAATTGGTTTCTAATTTTACTATCAATAATTGACTCTAGTAGCTTTCCTATGATTAGACTAATGGGACGGTAATTGGATGCTATTGATTTGTCACCTTTTTTGAAGATCGGAACTACGTTTGCAAGCTTCCAAGCTTCTGGAACTATACTTGTCTCTAATGACTTGTTAAATAGAAATGTTAATGGGTAACTTAACTCATCCCTACATTCTTTTAATACTCTAGCATATACCTCGTCAGGACCAGGCGATTTATGAGGTTTCAGTCTGTCAATTTCCTTAAGCACATCATTTCTACTTATAGTAACCGTACTTAACCTATTTTCTATACTATCGCTATATACCTTACGGACTTCTGGAAACTGTGCCAAATTTTCATTAGTGAAAACGGAAAGAAATTGACTATTTAATGTACTGCACATTTCTAAATCATTTTCTGTCAATTTTCCTATCGAAGTTTTAAGGGGACCAATTACATCTCTAACCTTGGATTTATATAGTTGGTAAAAAGCTTTAGGATTAATTTTTGAGTCAATGGCAACCTTAATTTCATAATTTCTTTTTTCTTTCCTAATATCCTTTTTTACCTGTCTTGATAGATTCTGATAGTAAGCAAGTAGGTGAATTTCGCCTTTCCTAATTTTTCTATATATTCCTCTCTTTTGTCCTAGAAGATCTAATATTCTATTATTCATCATTTGGGTTGGTTCTGTGTTGATCTAAATTTTCTTTTGGGGATATATTTATTTTGTGCATTGAATACTGACTCGATAAAATTATCGTATGTATCTACCAAGGTTGACGTCTCTTCCTGACTTAAGATGACAGGTGCCTGAGAAGGGGTACACTTTTTTGGACACCTGGATCGACTTAATTTTTTGACCATAGGGTCCGCTAATAGGGCTCTTCTTAAGGGGAGCTTTCCACTTCAGGGATTTTTTTCTTGATCCCTTTCTCCCTCATGTTTAGCCCAATTTCTTTTGATATTATAAAACGTTTGCCCCATTAGTTTAGCGATTTTAAGAACTTTCACCCCATATTAAGACCTTTCGTGCAATTCAGGTGTCGATTTTATCCTGGCAAGCGATAGCGAGCCTGTAATTTAAGAGGAACCGGCCTTCGGCCGGGAAATTTTTCTACCGAAAAATGTACAAATTTATCTTGAAAGGGACTCAAGGGGGTGTAATTTTAAGCTTGATGGAGGTATAGGGAACAAACTAAATACCTCCCCTTAACCCACCATAATTAGCTTTTCTGAAGTCAGGTATTAATGTTGTATTCTCTCTGGTATTACCTTTCCATTGTATATTAAAATACACAGAATTGTGGTCACTATTTCCTAGGTCCCTAGGAAATTTCCCTATTTCCCTATCTCTACATTATTTACCAATGATCATTGTTACTGAAAACTAAATCGAGAATATTATTACCTCTAGTCGGCGTATCTATAAATTGAAATAAAAAACTATCATGTACTACCTCTATAAACTCCTCAGAATCAGAGTCTCCTATTTGATGCTGCCAATCTATATTCGGAAAATTAAAATCCCCCATAATGCACACATTGCTAAACCTTGATCCAATTTTAATTTCCTCCCATCTTGACGTTCCGTCATTTCTACTCATATTTGGCGGTCTATACATAACTCCAATAACTATGGTCTCACTACCTTCGTTAACCTCTACCCAAACACTTTCATTATCGTTATTTAGTCTAATACCTGATTTAATACAGCTTTTTAATGTACTCCTGACAAACACTGCTATACCGCCACCCCTCTTACTTGTTCGGTCATATTTAAACAAACTATATCCTGGTATATCAAATTCTGCTAAAAAATGCCTGGTTTCTGTATTAATCCACGTTTCAGTTAGCGCTATTATGTCTATATTTTCTTTGCTAACAAGGGCTCTAAGTTCGTTCATTGTGTTACATAGACTCCTACAGTTTGTGTAATATACTCTCAATTTACTTCTTTTCTTTATACCTAATTTACCTTTATTTCTAACGACATTTCCATCTTCCGTTGCACCATCACTACTATCATTAGCATTATAGTCATCATTTTTAGCGTGAGACTGAATATCCTTATCGCTTTCGCTTGACGCTAAAATTGTTCCATTTAACCACTCACTTACACTCTCAATATTTCTGTTCAAAACCCCACAACCACCCTATCTAAAGAACTAGCTAATGTGGAAACCCCTAACCGTGAAAGATGAACCCCATCCCTTGCGTACATCCCATCTTTCCCATAGAAACTATCCCAGTTATCAATGAATGGTATTGCTTTTTCTTTGCAATATTTCTCCAACCGGCAATTGACACCAATCGCCCTGGATGTCCATTCCTTGGGAACTCCTCTTCTGGGTAGGATACAATGTACTACAGGGATCCCTCCCTTCATCCTAACCTTATCTAACACATCCCGATACTGCTGCAGCAGTTCCTCACTTCTACCCTTACCAACATCGTTACTCCCGGCACTGAGACAGATAATGGGGTTATCTCCACTATCTTCCAAGATGTGGTCCATCTTCTCTAAAACCTTCCCAACTCCATGGCCAGGCAGACACACAACCTTCCTAAGTTTAGTGCGGGTAGCCCTAACTAAATGTCTTACCATGGAGTCGCCCACAATCGACACAGACTTACCTTCTCGGGACACAGACTTACCTTTCCCTCGGGAGGATCCAGCAGCTGCAGTTGGAGAACCCCCGGTGGTGGCAGAAGCTCCCTTGGTGGTGATGGTGGTGGGGGTGGTGGGGGTGGTGGTGGTGGTAGGTAGCACAGCGTCAGCGGTTGGAGCTGAGTCGGCGGCAGGCACTTCGGCTAACCCTCCCGTATCATGACTATCTTTTCCCTCACATTCGTCTCGCAAAGGAGAGAATGTATTTGTCACACTCATACCTATTCTACTATCCTGCTTCTTGAGTGTGACTTTCCCACCCGTATTTTTAACAACCTGCCATGAATACAATTTTTCATCAACTTCCTCCCTTTTCCCCTTACTCGACTTTATTTCCTCTTGGCTAAGCTTGAAAGCTAGATTTTCGTCTTTAATCAAATCCACTTCCCTCTGAAGTTTAACATTAACCTCCCTTAGAGCCAAGACCTCTTCCTTCACCACAACCATCTCTTCCCTTACCTGGAAAATAAGATGATGCAGATCAGTTAGAGACTCGCACTCCATACCTGCCATGATCCCAATAAGCTTAGCGAGGAGCAAGAAACTAAGTACAGAAAAACAAAAACAAGTAAACTAACAGCTAAAAACTGAGCTATAACACTTTTATATAACACGAGTGCACTGCCCCCAAACACAGGTAGGTGTAATGGTCACTAAAGGTCACTGGTAAGTGGTCCGGGCAGGAGCTCAGATTAACACAACCTTCTCCTGTCACTGAATGAACTGAACTGCGAACATCATTTGTTATTAATCACTTGACCCATAGGTACAAATATATACCAGAGTTAGTTAGTTAAGGGGGCCCACCTTACTTTTTTTCTCTTTCTCTCCCTCTGTTGGGCCCAAATTTGGCAAATGAGTTTCAATGCGGATAAATGTAAAGTACTACATATCGGATACCTAAATGAGAAAGCAAACTATTCGATGAATGGCACTCAGCTTAAGAATGTAAACAGAGAAACCGATCTGGGAGTAACAATATCGAGTAACCTAAAACCGAGTCAACAATGTTCAGAAGTTGTTAAGAAGGCAAACAAAATAATTGGCTTTATAGGCAGGTCATTTGAGCATAAATCCAAAGAAGTTATCCTAACCCTTTACAATTCATTAGTCCGCCCTCTTCTGGAATACTGCGTTCAATCCTGGTGCCCTTATTACCAAAATATAAACAAGCTAGAACGAGTTCAACGTAGAGTTACCAAAATGATACTAGCCTAAAGAACAAACCATACGAAGAGCGTCTTAGAGAATTAAATCTATTTCCTTTAACCCAGCGCAGATTAAGAGGTGACTTAATTCAAGAGTTCAAAATCATCAAAGGCATCGACAATATGAACTGTAGTAAGTACTTCACTATCGACCAATCTAATTACACGCGGGGAAACGGTTGCAAAATTATTGGTAAATCTTTTAACTCACACGAATCTAAGAATTTCTTCTTCAATCGAGTTGTCAACTTGTGGAATGGGCTTCCCCGAAACGTTATAGACTGCATCACCGTTGATTCATTTAAACTCCGCCTAGACAAATATCTCGCATCAAACCGCGACTGACTGCGTTTGTAAATGAATAACTTTATTTTATCCCCCCCTCAGTTACTAACCCATCTGTCCCCTACTAACTTCCTAATCCTGCCACGGACATTAGTTCCAGGGCAGTAATTCCCTTTCCAATGTTCCCTTACCCACTCTAAACCACTGTTTGGACACTTGATCCTCAGTGTTTTGGAGGACAAGCAACCTAGAAGGGTCACTAGATCTGTTGTTGCTTGATTTCCTTTGTACTTTGTACTCTTGCTGGCTTGTATCCATTCAGCCCCATTCAGCCTATTGTTATAAGACGTTTAACCCCATCTAGGTATCAATATTTTCCTGGCGAGCGGTAGCAAGCCAGCATATATATTTTTTTTTTGACAGCAAGCTAAATTTGTACTTTTTTCGAAAGAAAAATGCCTCCGGCGAAGCCGGCTTTCTCCATACAATGCTGGTTGGCTATCGCTCGCCAGGAAGGAATCGACACCTGGATGGGGATAAACGTCTTAAAACAGTTGGCTGAATAGGGCCGAATAGATACAAGCCAGGGAAAGAGAGAAAAGGAGAGAAAGATAAAAGAGCCGGTGACCCACCTTAACCCCTTCAGACTCATATGACGCAGAGGTTGCCAGATTAGCAATAAGAAATAGAGTTCTCTCACTCTTATAATTACCTCTCCAAAATTAGTTTTCTGCCCACATCTAACTCAAAGACAACTGCAGAGGTTGAAGTAACTAAACTAAAGGTTTGTAAATACCCCTGATGGTAATAAAGGCTTTAAAGTATCCCTAATAGGCTCAAAATTGCGTCATATGTCGGAGAGGGTTAAAAAAGAATTTCAGAGGCTATCAAACCTTCTGGATTATTAAGCCAGCACACTGTAAGTCAAGAATAGCGTCAGGATTGGAGCCCCTTTCCGAGAATTCCAGTCCCTTGTATACCAGAGAGGTAAAGTGGTGTGTGTGTGTGACGGGGGGGGGGGGGGGGGGATTATAATATTTAGTGTTTAATTATTTTTATTTTTATGGTGTTTGTTTTCTTACTATCTCGATTTTGAATGCTTGAACAATTTCAATATATATATATATATATATATATATATATATATATATATATGAACAAAATACTATCAAGAGCAGTGGATGTTGGTGTATCGCTGAAAAGGGAGGGAAATGAGTGGAAGCTGCCTATACTGCTATTTGCGGATGATACAGTTCTGATGAGTGATAATGAATGGGAGTTGCAGGGTCTGGTAAATGAGTTCGGAACAGTGTGCGAAAAACGGAATTTGAAGGTAAATGCGGGGAAGAGCAAGGTTATGGTCTTCGAAAGGGGTGAAGTTACAGAGTGTGAGGTGAAGCTGAACGGTCAGGCTATGGAGATCGTCAGCTCTTTTAAGTATCTGGGCAGTGTGTTGAGTAAAGATGGGACTATGGATGAAGAATTGCGGGAGAGGGTACAACAGGGGAAGAGGGTTGTAGGAACGCTGAAAGCAGTAACAAGAAATAGGGTGGTCAGTATGGAAGTGAAGAAGTCCTTGCATGACAGTGTGGTAATCCCGACACTGACTTACGGAAGTGAAGCATGGACATTGGTTGAGAGACTCAGACCAAGAGTGAGAGCAGTGGAAATGAATTACTTAAGAAGTGCGTGCGAAGTTACATGGAGGGATAGACAGACTAATGAAGAAGTAAGAAGGAGGTGTGGTGTGGAGGTAGATGTGCTGGAAAGTGTGAAAAGGAACAACTTGAGATAGTTCGGCCATATGGAACGTATGGAAAGCGAGAGAATGACTAAGAGGGTGTACGAGAGCGAGGTGGAGGGACGGAGCGGGAGAGGTAGACCGAAGGAGAGGTGGAAGGATGGAGTGAGGAAGTATATGAACAAAGGCGGTGCTGGTTGGGGGGAGGGGCATCGACTGACTGGGGACAGAGGTGCATGGAGGCGGTTCGTTCGTGGCCACCCCTTCGGGGATCACGGCGTCGGGCAATAGATAGATAGATATATATATATCCACATCGTCGGATCAGAATCAACGACAGATGACACAGAAGCTTGAGCAAGGAGATGAAAGGCTAAAAAAAGAACTAAAAGAACTATGTAAGGCTTCAATATATTAGGTGGAAGGGACACAACGGATGATAAAGAAAGGAAAGACACAATAAGACGAAGAAAAGGGGAACATGTACTAAAAGAATATATATACTTTTTAAAGCTTCTGATTAGTTACGAAGCTTTAAGATAAGATTTTTGTTAATTTATGTACGGTACCTATTTATTTATGATTTCATCTATTTATAAATTGTTATTATTATTCTTTTCTTCCCTAGACTTCCAGCAAGCTCAAAAATATATACCCCTAAGACCCTCCTTCCAAATAAATTACCAGGTAGTGCATTTTTCGGTAGAGAAATGCCCCGACCAAAGGCCGATTCCTCCTAATTAGCAGGTTCGCTATCGTTTACCAGGAAAGAATCGGCACCTACATGGCACGAACGATCTTAAAATCGCCAAACTATTAGAGCGAATGTCTTAAAATCTCAAAACCAATGGGGTTAAACATAAGGAATAAGGGGTTACAGAGTAAACAAAAATCTACCTCCTCATATATATATATATATATATATATATATATATATATATATATATATATATATATATATATATATACCGGTATACAGTATACATGATAAGGAAAGGCTATTAAATGAACTGAATACATATGATAAAATATCCTCGAATGAATGCAATCATTTTGACTTGGCTACCTTGAATTATCCATCTATTGAATTGTCTTGTTTGGATTCTATACACATTCAACAGGATGCATAGCTCTTATTTCTCACGAGCGAACATACAATACAAGATAATTAATACATTGTTTAAGGGGGGTCACCGGCTTGTTTTATCTTTCTCTCCTTTTCTTTCTTTCCCTGGCTTGAATCCATTCGGCCCCATTCAGCCAACTGTTTTAAGACGTTTATACCCATCCAGGTTTCGATTTCTTCCTGGCGAGCGATAGCGAGCCAGCATTGTATGGAGAAATCCGCCTTCGCCGGAGACATTTTTCTATCGAAAAATGTACAAATTTGGCTTGCTGTCAAAATAAAAATATATATATGCTGGCTCGCTACTGCTCGCCAGGAAAATATTGACACCTGAATGGGGGTAAACGTCTTAAAACAGTAGACTGAATGGGGCCGAATGGATACAAGCCAAAGAGAGAGGGAGAGAAAGAGATAAAAAAAGCGATATGGGCTTTCTTAATAATGAATGACACGATACCACATAATACGACAAGGTGAATAAAAGAGGAATATGCAAGAGTTGTATAAGGCTTCCTATTATCTGACTGAGGGGGCGAAGAATAGTAATACAAGTCTAAGAAGGGGGATGAAAGCTAATCTGAAGACGCATAAAAGAGAAGCAAGGTATAATGAGATAATGTTCCAGGTATAATAATAATAGTAATATTACTACTACTAATACTAATACTAATAATAAGAAGAAGAATAGTAATAATAAATAATAATTAGAATAAAATAATGATGATAATAATAATAATAATATACATAATTTATATAATAAGAATAACACTAATATCGGTTAAAATAAATAATAATACCAACAATAATAACAATAACAAATAATAACAACAATTTGTTTTATTATTAAGCCAAACCACCCCCTAGGACACAAATTAGGCTGGTAAGAGTTAGAAAACAGATAGATAAATAGATATATAGATAGGTAGATGGACAGACAGATAGATATATAGAGAAATAGATAGATAAATAAATGTAAATGTTTTAACAATGAAAAGCGCTGAAGATAATCAACAAAAGGTCGTAAAAATGTAAAGATCTCCAAATGTCATCGGTTTGAAGGCGTTAAAATAGCCTAGAGTGATTACTGAACGAGAACATATAGAACCGAAGTTACTGGATATAATCAAATGTATAATTATTCTAATATACAATCAGTTGGAATCATTCTAAAAGGGTAAAGAAACGACAACCAATAAACTTATCCATTCAGTACCAGTGACATCCTTCTCATTATATTTTGACTACTATTGGACGATGTTATTCAGTTTAAGCAGGGCCTCCAGCAATTACCAGGCTTCGAATTATCTCAATTAACCATATATACTACCACAGCTCCTTCTTAAGCGGCACAAAATCGTCTAAATATAGCTAGAATAATCTAATAAAAAGAGAACGTTAAGAAAACATATCCGATACAAAATGAAACGTGAACATATCCGAAATAGTTATCCTCTGTGTAAAAATGAAATATTAATGTTCATAGTCCACGGGAAAAAAAAATAATGATAGTAACAGTAGGCATAGAGAAAACAAAGGAAAACGAAAAATGTAACACAACTATAACCCAAGAAAGACCGAACATACAATACAGTGCTAAATGAAAAAAAGGCAATGGGTACAACATAATAAATGAAAACCAATGCATTAAGGACAAATAAAAAACATGAACAACGCAAAGAGGAAAACTAACTTTTGAAAGAATAACACGAACAGAATATAAACCCAAAATAATAAATTAAAACAACACAATAACAAACTAAATTAAAAAAACGAAATGAAGGATGAAGAAAATACGCGAATACAACGAAATAAGGACAATACAATAAGAAAAACAAAGCAATGGTAAAAATAATAAAATAAAAACAACAAAGAGAGGACAAAGGATAAGACAAGAGGAAACATATGAGAAAGTAGAGAGACAAGAAAACAGAGACGCAAGAAGACTAGAAATTATAACGATGTGACGCATGTAAAATGGGAAAGGATGAAGAAACGAACAGGAAAAAATAAAACCATTACAAGGATGAAGATAAGGTAAGATTATATACATACCTGTGTATATAATTATATACTGTATATATATATATATATATATATATATATATATATATATATATATATATACTGTATATATATATATATAATCGATAATACAAAATAAATATTAGCCTGGAAATGAAAAAAAGACTTAGTACCGGTACTCAAAACAATATTTTCAGTAGAAACGGTAACCGTTTTTACATCTCTCTTTACTAGAAATACATATATAGCCGGAAATATTTGTCTACTGTCATCCAAAATATATTCAACAGTGAACAACAGTGAAATTGACTGAGCCAGGATTTACCTTCTTGATTACCGGTACTAGAAATTATGCAGTTGAATAAAATCGTCTAAATTAAGCCACGGTGAAAATACTAGAAACCTTTGTTAAGCTGGGTAAAATCGCCTAATGTTAAACCAGAATAAAACAAATTATAGAAAACTGTTTTAAGCTGGAAAAATCGCCTAATGGTAACCAGAATAAAAAAAAAAAAACAATACTAGAAACCTACTTTTAAGCTGGGTAAAATCACCTAATGTTAACTAGAATACAACAAATATTATACACCCTATTTAAGCTGAGTAAAACCGCCAAATGTGAACCATAAATAAATAAAACAAAAAACTGGTTCCAGCGCATTCAAGGGTTTAATTCTCATATCGCTCTTCAAAACCATTGGAAGTTGGAAATGCCCCCACCACCCACAGTTGATCTATTTGAATATTCCAAACACTTTAGTGAGAGAGAAAGCTGGTCAGAAAAAAAATTGAGAAAAGAAAATGAAGATACGATGGTGGTGGTAAACTATTTTCCTGCTGCCTATATATACAGTGTATATATTGTTGTGCCGGGTTCTGATCGATGAGTTCCCTTGATACAGTCCGCAAAACAATCCAATTCTGGTTTGATGGACTTAAATATACTTGACAGGAACGTACCGAGTAGGTTCTATATGCAGTAAAAATGGTATTCAAAGGTTCAATATAATACTCAATAACAACACCAGGAAGAACACATAAGAAGGTCTTATTAAATGAACATGTGGATAAGTGAAAAATAAGGATCATAAAGAAAGATCCAACAATAGGAACAAACATATATAATTATATTGTCCTTACTTCAGAACAATGTTACTGATACTAGAATAACTCAATAGTGAGAGTCTAGTATGAGATCAGATCATGTGAAAACCATACATAGGGGCATAATGTACAAGAATCAATTTTAACCTTCAATGCAGTAATAAATGAGTCACATATCTTCCGTTTTCAAAGAGACTTCAATGCCCTAGATAATGATCCTAGGGTCACAATGAGGAGGATTGAGGTTATAAAGATAATGTCATAGGAGGCAAGGTGAGTCACGCGTAGGGCTCAGCTGACCCTTAAAAACTGACCGCGTGAACTAGCCCTCAGGTCAGGGCACTGAGAAGGTCACCAGGTGAACTGAGGTAGTGATAAATACTTTTTCTAGTTAATGCAACTATGAACTTAGCTGAAATGCAATGTTAATTTATTTAACAAGAAAGGGCTGAGATTATTATTTATAATTAACGAGAAGTGTCAAAATCGCCCTTTGAGACTTTATATCTTATCACAGAATTATATTACTTGAACATATGCTACGATAACGAACCGAACTTAGGAACTCGTGTTTCTATATTTTTCTTAGGTAAAGCAAAGTAGTAATATGAATTTAATAAGAACGAAAGGGTAGTTTAATAGGTCTATTGGTTGGTATTAATTAGGTCAAGATGTAACCTTCAATATTCGCGATTAAGACAACACACGAAGATCAACAAAATAACTAACTGAGTTCCAATAGACTGAGACTTGAATGAATACTATGGTTTAATCTCAGAAAGTGAGAACTGACTGATTAACAGATATCGAACGGTAGATCGTACTTAATAATTAGATTGTCGCTAATACGAAGTTTAGCTCATTGATATTTAACGCAATATCAGATTCGCTTCTGAACGAGTTAACAGGGCGAGGGAAATAAAATGTACAGGCACAATTAGTACATGGGCGTAGGCGACGAAGTCCTACTCATTGATACTTAAAACAGGCAGTACCAGGCTCGGGCCTGAACGGGTTAACAGGGCGAGGTGAATAAAATACACAAGTACAATTATTAGTGTATGGTGGATGAAAGTGACACGAAACACGGAGGAAAGAATTCCTAAACATGGTATTCGAAATATCATAACATCAAGATTTACAAGAACATAAAAGCACGTCTATAAGATATATTTCGTATGCGATTACTGAAGATTTTTAGGAATTACACCGAGCACTCGTTGGAAAATTGGGCGTAGGTTCTAGGTAAAGCGATTATATAAATGGATTGATCACAGAATATATTGGGATTTCAACTCGCAAATAATAAATCAATATACACGTAGTTAGTAAATCTGCGAGCGTGGGGGCCTGAATATATTTTAATGACACTAATATGTAAAGTATGCTTAAGTTATGAATTAAATAAAGTCTTGAACAAGGGTCAAGGAATTAAGGCAAGATTAACACAGAATAGCACAGGTTCAGAAGGATGAAACTTATTACACAAGTATGGGTTCTTGGGCACAGATCACAAGTAAATCAGGGCACAACACGGTTCACATATTTACATAATCAATACCTCACAACAATAACCAACAGAGAAAGACACAGAAACACTTAAGTATTTGGGAGGGCAGGAGGACGAGAGTTCTGGTCTGGCCGGCGTAGAGGGTAGTAGCCAATCTTACACAGCTGGTTACCTCCTCGAGCAGGGGTCCTCGATCTAGGCCTGGTTACGTAATTCGAACAGGGGTCCTAGGTCCAGGCCTGTTTATGTAATTCGAGCAAGGGTCCTAGGTCCAGGCCTACGTCCATAGCTCGAGTAGGGGTTCTCGGTTCAGGGCGCCAGGCAACAGACTGGTGGCCCTTCAGCAATCCGGAAGGGGGGAGGCGTAGTCCAGGGGCCACTCTCGAGGGGCAGGGGGACGAGGTGGGGGGGGGGCTGAACCGTAGCAACACTGTCCTTAACTAGCCCGTTCCAGAGAGGTCAAGCCTAGTCAGTAGGTGAGGTGGTGTGTACTTTCCTAAGGTTTTCCTGAGGTCCTATGCAAATATTTTCTTGCTTCCGGAGTCAATGAACTCGGGGAAAAAGGGTATTGAGGAAAGAGGAAAAATGGTTGTTGTGAGGTACATATACATTCTAGTCTTGGAACTCAGGTATTTTCCTGTCGGCCTGGTTCCAAGGTAATATTATAATACTTAATGGGGCTGCTGGACGGTCCAGGGATGCTGTGAAAAATAGAAAACACTTAAAGCAAAAAATGGAGCAACAGTCTTGCAGGTCTTCTACTTATTCGAGGACATACACATAGAGGATTGTAGTTGTATCCTCGGGGGCCTGGAGTAGTCAGGCGTTATCAGGTCCATGTGTGTTACGCTAGCCAGCTGTTCAGAATGCTTTCGTACTCGCTAGCGCTCGCCAGGGCAGTGAAATGGGCTATGATAGTCGTAGAGCGACCCTCTTTCTTTCATAGTGTTTAAGTTGTCACAGACAGTTTAGTGTTTGCCTTTATTCTTGTCTGTGACACCAAGAAGTATTTTATATCATTGATAGTGTTATAAGATATGCAGTGTGTTAGTTGCAATGAGAGAGATAGGGGAGAGCGAGGTGTGGTGTGTGGGCGCGCGGTCCCTTCCCGGCCGGCCCGCTCGTCGGTACGTGGCTGAACAGGGTCACGTGGGCTTTGTGTCCCTGTGACGTAGTGGCCTGTGGTTGGTCGCCGCCCTCCTAGCCCAGTGGTCGGGCTCCTACCCTCCTGACTCCCGCAGAGCACGGCGCCGTGAGGTTGCGTCTACATCCCTTTGCATTCTGTTCCTCAATAACCACCTATACTACTGTTTCTCTCTCTGAACTTCTTCTTTTCCATACTTCTATGCTTTGCAGTCAATTACCCATCCCTTCTGGCCCCCTCACAAGTGACATACACTGTCCTCCAGTCATATTACAATCTCCTGCTCTCAGATATTATTATGTACTAGCTTAGCGAAGATTAGAGTCATAGATTTCATACTGTAGGGTGCTTTTCAATATTGCTTGTTCTCTTCCATTATTTAATGCTAGAATGTGGTGAGTATCTGTTTTCGTTGTCAGTGTTGTGTATACGGCTCGCTTTTTTTTTTTTTTTTTCTTTTTCTATGTGATTGAGGGAGGCAAAAGGCATTACTGCCTATAGCGAGTGCCTCCCCCATAGTAGAAAGAGTGACAGGGCCAAAATCAAGGGACGTTCGAGCCAAAATGCCTGGACACACGGAGTTTGAAGCAATTTAAGTCATAAGAAGAGGGAAAGACTGATTCTGGGAGAGATTCCAGAGCTCAGCTGTTGAGTAGAAGAAAGTTTGAGAGTAACGTTTCACTCTTGGGTTGGAGAGTTGCACAGAGTAGGGGTGGGATTGAGTTGCAAGACGGGTACCACGTGCCCTACGTAAAGCAGGTGGTATGCACTGGGATAGCTCTGAGGAACACTGATTATTATAGTAGCGATAGAATAGCGAGAGAGATGCAACATTGCGGCGGAGAGAGAGAGACTGCAGAGAGTTGGTGAGTGGACGGTAGTTAATGATACGAAAGGCCTTCCTTTCAACTTTGTCTAGGAGAGCGGTGTGAGAGGAACCTCCCCACACATGTGAACAATACTCAATACAAGCTACAGCCTATACGACTTCGACGGTGCTGGGTAGCCTGGTGGCCAGCCCTTCTGGATATTTCCTTTGCGAGTGTAGCATTGTGCTGGCAGAGGGCTTTTGCCTACTCCTGCCAGTATATTGCTAGCTCTTTGCTTGACTTCTTGGGGAGCGTCAGGGCAAGACCAGGTACGAGAGACCTGGACTTACCAAGAGAGCCTCCCGGTCATTAACGTAAGATAGGGAGATATCCTTAAGGGTGGCACTAGGCTAGGAGCATGCTTGGCTCTACCTAGTTTCCCATACCCTGATACCACAGCTAGACTTTATGAATAGAGAAGACAATGCATACTTATTAACTCTTATCACGTGTGCTTTAGAATTATTCACGTATTGTTTTAGCCTAGGTTGATGCATAGTGCACAACCCAGTATGGCTGTTACTTTGGCTAAGGAAGTACTGTTTTTGAGTTGCTGTTGTTAGTGCTGTCACAGAGTTGTTGCACTCTCTTGTTTCCATATATATGTATCCTACTTTTTGGTGTATTTAAGATACACGCTTTGGTGTCCTGCCCCCCTGCATTATTCCTGTTCTATATTCGACGAGCATCTTAGAGCATCAGACGTTTTCAGAAGATTCCATATCTGTTTGCTGTATGACTAGACTTCAAGTGTTTTCATAGAGCATTGAAGAGTTTTAGTGTTGAGTTCAGACTCACACTAAAGATAAAGTAAGCATATAATCTTTTATTATATCTTGTCATAGTTTATTTAAGCATTGTTATTACTTGAGAGGTTTTTATTAACGTAATTACTCTTCTTGTGAGTAGGCTTTGCTGTCACCGGAAAGCCTTTGTAGAAGTACACTTAACCCAGTTAATTGATACCCCATTATCCAGTAGATTAACTCTGGAGGGTTTAAGTGTTTTGTTCACCGGCTTAATAGTTCGAGGGTTTGGAAATAGCGTACCGTTGTTGCAGATCTAGCCTATCTTGTAGTCCAATATTAAGTGCCCTTGTTTATTTCGCTGTGTCGGTCGTAACATGTGTTCCTGATATATTCGGGGTGCTGGTGAGTAGATTGCATAAGGGAGTGTTCATCATATTCTAAATCTGGCGGAACAATACAGGGAGCGTCACTTCTGGTGGAGGCTACGTAAAAGGAGGGTTCTAATTGGTGGTCCCAGGGCGGTTGTGGTTGGCTGAGGAATACGGCTTGTTACTAGCTGAGAGAGCACTCCGTTCTCTTAGATGGCTGTGGGCGTGAAAGAGAACTGTGGCTTGGTATGGTCAACTTAGGTAGATTCCGGTAGGTTCGTAGGGGGGACTCAGGTAAACGTCCTCGTCGTCTGTCCTGGGGTTTTGAGGTTGCCTGAGTGGTTATGCAGGCCACTCGGTGTATAGTTGGTTTGGGGCCCGTCATCTCATATATATATATGAGAGAGAAAGAGAGAGAGGTAATTGCACATATTTTAGTCTGGTTAAGGAGGTGGTAACCCCTTCAGCACGATGACGCCTTTTTACCTTGTATGCAGGTTATAGTAAGACGATGGTTTGCAATTTAAGAAGGACCTGTGTTAGTGAGAGTGTGTATTGAGGTCATAATTATACTATATACAGTACTCAGTTGGGTCGTGGAGGTAGGTTATAAAATTAAGAAAATTGACTTAAGATAACCAATATATAAACAAATTACATCATCGTGTTGAAGGGGTTAAGGGGAGACGCTCTGGACACCCTTCTCCCTCATGCCTAGCCCCATTATTTTGGCGATTTTAAGACCTTTCGCCCCTTTTCTCTGTCAATATTAAGACTTTTCGTGTAATTTATGTGTCGATTCTTTCCTGGCGAGCGACAGCGAGCTTGTAATTTAGGATGAATCGGCCTACGGCCGGGACATTTTTCTACCGCAAAATGTACAAATACTTCTTGAAAGGGGATACTGGGATTGTTTTTATAAGTTTGATGGAGGTCTAGGGAGGAAACTAGAAAAATAATATATAAATGAAAAGATCGACCAAAAAGTGAACCATCCCTCCTTAATAAGTGTTGGTTCTGGAGCCTCTGTATCGACAGGTCTGTGTGTGACGTGGATGGTGACGTTACTGCTTAAGTATTGGCGACCACTGACATTGACGGTGTGTGTGTGTGTGTGTGTGTGTGTTCGTCCCTCCTCCTTCATTCCCGCTCTTATTATTGCTACTCTGTTTTTTACTGTATGAGAGAGAGAGAGAGAGAGAGAGAGAGAGAGAGAGAGAGAGAGAGAGAGAGAGAGAGAGAGAGAGAGAGAGAGAGAGAGAGAGAGAGAGAGAGAGAGAGAGAGAGAGAGAGAGAGAGAGAGAGAGAGAGAGAGAGAGAGAGAGAGAGAGAGAGACGATACATATATAATAAAACTAGTAAGTGAAAGAGGTGCAAGCATAGATAGAGCCAAGTAAAGATAGCGAGATATAGAGAAAGTGAGAGAACAAAATAAAGGTAATTAGTGGAAGAAGTGCAGACGTAAATAGAGCCAAAAATATAGAGAGTAAGATAGAGAGAAAGCAATATATAAGAAGTAAATAGAAGAGGTGCAGACGTAAATAGAGCCAAAAATATAGAGAGTAAGATAGAGAGAAAGCAATATATAGGCAGTAAATAGAAGAGGTGCAGACTTAAATAGAGTACAAAATAAAGAAGGTGAGATAGAGAAAAAGTGAGAGAGAACAAAATAACGACAGCAAGTGGATGAGGTGCAGACGTCTATCTATCTATCTATTGCCCGACGCCGTGATCCCAGAAGGGGTGGCCACGAACGAACCGCCCCCATGCACCTCTGTCCCCGGGCAGTCGACGCCCCTCCCCCCAACCAGCACCGCCTTCGTTCATATACTTCCTCACTCCATCCTTCCACCTCTCTTTCGGTCTACTCCTCCCTCTCTGTCCCTCCACCTCGCTCTTGTACACCCTCTTAGTCATTCTCTCGCTTTCCATACGCTCCATATGGCCGAACCATCTCAAGTTGTTCCTTTTCACACTTTCCAGCGCATCTACCTCCACAACAAACCTCCTTCTTACTTCCTCATTAGTCTGTCTATCCCTCCATGTAACTCCGCACGCACTTCTTAAGTAATTAATTTCCACTGCTCTCACTCTTGGTCTGAGTCTCTCAACCAACGTCCATGCTTCGCTTCCGTAAGTCAGTGTCGGGATTACCACACTGTCATGCAAGGACTTCTTCACTTCCATACTGACCACCCTATTTCTTGTTACTGCTTTCAGCGTTATTACAACCCTCTTCCCCTGTTGTACCCTCTCCTGCACCTCTTCATCCATAGTCCCATCTTTACTCAACACACTGCCCAGATACTTAAAAGAGTTGACGATCTCCATAGCCTGACCGTTCAGCTTCACCTCACACTCTGTGACTCACACCCTTTCGAAGACCATAACCTTGCTCTTCCCCGCATTTACCTTAAAATTCTGTTTTTCGCACACTGTTCCAAACTCATTTACCAGACCTTGCAACTCCCATTCATTATCACTCATCAGAACTGTATCATCCGCAAACAGCAGTGTAGGTAGCTTCCACTCAATTCCCTCCCTTTTCAGCGATACACCAACATCCCCTGCTCTTGACGTAAATGGGGCTAAACATGAGGGAGAAAGGGGTCAACAAAAAATAATCCCTCAAGTGGAAATCTCCCCTTAACCAGACTGAAACACGAGCACCTTGACTGGGTTCAACAGCGTTACTCTTAAGGGAGGATGGGCATATCTATTTCCTCATTTATATATATTTTTATCATTTGGTTTAGTTTCCACCCTAGACCTCCATCAAGCTTAACAAAATACCTCCAAAACCCTCCTGCAAGATCAATTTGTACATTTTTCGGTAGAAAAATGTCCAGGCCGAAGGCCTCTTCCTCCTAAATTACAGGCTCGCTTTCGCTTGCCAGGAAAATATCGACACCTAGATGGCACGAAGGGTCTTCAAAAATAACAGAAAAGGGGGCGAAAGTTCTTAGAATTGCCAAACTAATGAGGTGAACGTCTTAAAATATCAAAAGCAATGGAGCTAAAGATGAGGGAGAAAGGGGTCAAGACAAAAATCCCTCAAGTGGAAATCTCCCCTTAACCAGACTACTATGACTAAACAAAAAACTATCCTAAAACAGGGTAAAAAAAATAGGATAAAGAAAGTGAGCTAGGAAAAACAAGCAGCAAGTGTACATAAAGATAGTGGGTAGTTTCTTTAAAAAAACAAAGACAAAATCAAGAATTAAGCAAGAAACCTCATAGATAAAATACCGTAGAAGCAAAGAAAGACGAAGTAAGTTGAATTAAGTAAGCAAGAAATTAACAGAGTAATGCCCCTTTCACACATACAGGACTAGGGTGCCGCATGCAGCAGAGTAGCTACTCTGCTGCATGCGGCACCCGAGTCGGCACCTAGTCCTGACAATGCGGCTGTAGTCGTCTGTAGTCTGGTGAAGTCCTGGCAATGCGTGTCAAGTCGTGGCCCCAGAACAAAGTTTTGGTGAGTTTCAAAATTTTGTCCAGACTTGACATTTGTCTGGTGGATGCGGGGAGTAGTCTGCGCTAGTCGGCGCTAGTCGTCACTAGTCTTCTGTATGCGGCTGTAGTCCTTGAGTATAGCGTAGCGAATTGTGTGTCATGTGTAGCATAAAGACTACAGCCGCATACACCTGAGTAGCCTACAGCCGACAGGACACGAGTACAGCGCATAGGTCTGCCTTCCTTCTTCCATACCTAGCTCCCTCCCTAGCTCCCTCCCTCCCTCCCTCCCTCCCTCCCTCTTTCCCATACCCCTACCCCCTTCTTTCCCTTCCTTTTCGTTCGTTTCCTTTTTTCTCTTACCTCATACTTTCTCATAACTTCTCCATCTCCCTCCTTCCTCCCCTCCCTACCTCTCCCCGTCCTTCTCCACCGATACCTCCCTTTCCTCTCTTCTTCCCTCCCTCTCCCCCTCTACGCCCCCCTCCCTTTCTACCTCCCCCTTCCCTCTCTACCTACCCATCCCTTTCTACCTGCCCCTCTATCTACCCCTCCCTTTCTACCTCCCCCTCTCTTCTACCTCTCTCTCCCTCCCTTTCTACCTCCCCCTTCCCTCTCTACCTATCCATCCCTCTCCTTTCCCCCCCCCTCTCCCTCTACCTCCCCCCCTCCCTTTCTACCCTCCCCCTCTCTACCTCCCCTCCTTCTCTACCTCCCGCCTCCTCTCTACCTCCCCCTCCCTCCCTCCTCCCCCTCTCTTCCTCTACCCCTCTCCCTCCTTCTCTACCTCCCCCTCTCTTTCTCCCCTTCCTCTCTACCTCCACCTTCCTCCCTCCTCTAACCTGCCATTTATAGTCCCCATTCTGGGCTCTACTGTATTCCGTTCAGTCCTCCCCAATACCCCACTCCCTTTCCCCCCATTTCCACGACCTCCCAATACCCCACTCCTTCAACCCCCATTTCCACGGACCGCCCCTTCACCCACCCCCGCCCTTCACCCCCCGCCCACTTCTTCACCATAAAATATTATGGTCTTTCCTCCGCCCACCAGATACCCTATCGTAACAGAGATCCCCCCCCCCCCATATTGGAGCCCCTGTACAGTCGGCCTAATAAGTGATGTCTCGGCAACCCAATTACGTTTTGATCAATAATTGGTATCGGCAATATTTACACATGACTTCTTCTTTTTGAGTGAGGTATACAAACATGTTCCTACACTTACCCACCCCTATTCAACATCAGACACACATTAATACAGCACAGAGCGAACCAAACGTAATGACAGCCGAGACGTGACTCAAGGGGACATGGGTCGTTTTTCTGGTCCCTTTTCTCCCTCGTGTTAACCAAGGCCACCGAGACCTCGGTGGCCTCGGTTAAGCCCCATTTGTTTTGGGATTATATGACGCTCGGCCTATCAGTTTGGCGATTTTAAAACCTTTCGCCCCATATAGTTGACAATTTTAACCCTTAATTAGCGGCTCACCACATAAGTCGAGTTAAATAAAGCTGGACTATGTGGCGGCGCTCGACATAACTCGAGTGGCAATTTCAGCACGTAATGTTGCTGAGAGAGAGAGACAAGTGGTGGCAGGAGTGTAGCGAGCGTATGACTGCTCCAGACCACCCGAATAGACACGAATCCCCGCTCCCTCCTCCCTCTCTCACTATATAAAGGAAATATATCGGGAAAGTGGCTACTACATGCTTTTTTGCACTCAGCGTTGCACTGTTATTGCAATAAACTAGCCATCATAAAGGATCGTTATGGTGTCATTCGAAAGCTCTGTTTATGCCCTTTCAGGGATAGTACTTGTTTTTAAGTTCTGGGTCTTATTTAGGCATGAAAATGATCACGTAAACAGCCCTATTTTGGCTAAATACACCCCGCTGGGCGGTACATATAAATAAACCGCATAGGCCGCTCGTAAGGTGTTAAGACGTTTCGTGCCATATATTTTTTTGTTTTTTGTTTTTTGGCGAGCGAAAGCAAGCTGGGATATTTTTCTACCGAAAAAATTTACAAATTTATCTTGAAGGGGATTTAGGGGGTATTTTTCTAAGCTTGAAGGAGGTCTAGCGAGGAAACTAAGAAATAAAGGAATACATTAATTAACAGACCCGCCCCCCCCAAAAAAAAAAAAAAACAAAAAAAAAAAACGGCCCATCTCCCCTTAATAGCGTCACTGTACTGTCAATAACCACAGGTATAACACATATATCATTTGGTATATTGATAGTGATATACCTTTCTACCCCTATTATAGATCTTAGTATTACTAACCATTCATGTAACCTCCGTTGGCCACAGAACCTGTATGTGTCGGCTTTATGCGAGTGTATGCGGATCGACTCTGAAGTCGATCGTCTGTAGTCTGGAGTCGATCGTCTGAAGTCTTATAGATGCGGGTGTAGTCAGCATGTACAAATGACCGTTATTTCCATTGTCGGTTCGAGTCTCAAGACTTCTCCGGAGTCAAGACGACAACGTCGGCTGTATGCGGCTGTAGTCTGGTGAAGTCCTTTGGATGCGGCATACCGAGCCACCTCCACCAAGTCGGGGAAAAAAAACGCCACGACTAGCTACTCTGCTGCATGCGGCACCCGAGTCCTGTATGTGTGAAAGGGGCATAAGTAAGCTAAATAAAGTAAACAAGACAAAAATTAAAGTAAACTAAAGAAATTAAACAAGGAACAAGTGGCAAAGTGAACTAGAGCGCTCCAACTTACCACACTCCCCGTTAATAATATGATAGACGCGGATACCTGGTTGGGATCACCTGCTGGGCTCTTACCTGTGGACAGAAAATAAAAGGATTAATTAGCAATATGTTAAGGACTTGTTATCTTTTTTATTAATGTATTTTCTATTATTACCGGCATATATATTTGTTTTAGTTTGCTACCTAGACCTCTGTCAAGCTAACAAATATATAAAAGAATAAAACAAAAACAAAAATACAAATTTCAAAGACCCCCTTTCGAGATAAATGTGTACATTCTTCGGTAGAAAAAAATCCTCCTTAAATACAGGCTTGCTATTGCTCGCCAGGAAGAAATCGACACCTAAATGATAAGAAAGGTCTTAATATTGACAAAGAAATGAGAGAAACAGTTTTAAAATGTGAAAACTAATGGGGCTTGAGGAGAAGGGGGTTCAGAAAAAAATTGATACTTCCCCTTAAACATGAATGGGTTAGGCTGAGATAATTACCGAAAACTATTTTAATTAATCACGAGTAACGCCGGGCAGCCCTGCTAGTTTACTAATAAAGACCAATCTATCTATCGACACATGCCCAAATATCTATCAAGGCCTATATCATATATCTACTGTACTAAATATACCAATCTACCTTTCTTTATATATCTACTGTACTAAATATATCAATCTACCTTTCTGTCTTCATATATCTAATCTAACTAGCTATATCCCTATCTATCTATCTATCTATCTAACTAATTATGCCCCTATCTATCTACAAACTATAAAGACAAAATGAGTGAGACTATTGTACAGTCTGATTTAATGAACTTTAGTTGTTTAGATTGTTGTACATACAAATGTGAAAACAATAGTCATATTGCAGAATTGAATTACATTTATAACTCACTTGTAAGTATACTGAAAGAGTCGTCTGAGGAATATGCAATTGAAAGTACAAAAAATTATCAGATAAAACCAGGATGGAATGACCATGTTGGTGGGTTGTATAAAAATGCTAGAGAACATTTCTTAAAATGGAAAGAAAATGGTTGTCCTGTATCTGTTGATTTTACTTGACAATATGACATCTTCCAGGAAACTGTTTAAGAACGCATTAAAATATATTAAAAATAATAAAATCAATATTAGAAATGATAAATTAGCTGAGTCTTTAAGCAATAAAAGATATAATGCTTTCTGGAAAGAAGTCAGGAAAACTAAAAATAATACTTGTTATTTAAATTTAACAATTGAAGGTGAATGTGACTCCAGTAAAATTGCTGAGAAATTTTCGCAGAATTTTAAAAACGTTTTTGATGACAGCAAATGCCAGAAAAGAGATAAATATGAACTTATAAAGACAAGTTAAATGTACATGTGCAAAGAGGCAAATTATTGGGAGTTATCAACACCAAAGGATGTTTGTTTGGCATTATCTGAGCTAAATTGGGTCATTGGCCATGATAACATTCATTCTAATCATGTGAAGTTTTGTTCTGAAAGCGCGGTAAGACTAATTGCTAAAATGTTTTCATCATTTATTGCACATGGACATTTGCCTGATGAGATGACGTCCGGACTTATTTTGCCCCTTATTAAAGATAAATATAAAGATCAAAGCTCCTTGGATAATTATAGACCTATTATATCATCGCCAGTTTTCTTAAAATTATTTGAATATTGCTTAAAATATAAAATTTTTGCATTATGTGAACTTTAATGAGAGGCAGCATGGGTTTTAGGGCTAATCACTCTACATCCTCAGCGTGCTTGATTTTTAAAGAAACAATTTTAAGATACAGATTAGAAGACTCAAATGTTTATACAGCTTTCATTGATTTTAAAAAAGCTTTTGATAAAGTTAATCATTTCACATTAATAAGTAAACTTATTGAAGCAGGTATTCCACACTTTTATGCGAACATAATATTATATCTTTATAGAAATCAACTGGTTGCTACTAAGCATAAAGACTCAATATCAAAACCCTGGAAAATAATTAATGGAGTAAGACAGGGAGGATCTTGTCTCCGATTTTATTTAATCTTTATATAGATAAACTGATTGAAAAAGTGTCTAAATGTAAAAAGGGGTGCACACTGGGAAATATATCAGTAATATTAGTGCTTACGCGGACGATATTGTTTTATTAGCACCATCGTCATCGGGATTACAGTTTTTACTGAATATGCTTGGAAATGAAAGCAAAAGAAATTGATATTGACATTAATATTAATAAAAGTCATCATGCATGTATTTCAAAGACAATAAAGATAAAAACTTAAAGCCAAAGTTGATGCTATGTGGAGAGATATTGAATGTTGTTAATGAACAAAAGTATCTAGGGTTTATAATAGATGATAATTTAAATAATGACAAAGACGTAATTAGGTGTCGTAACAAGTTTTATAATGAATTTAATTGTATTTGTCGTAAATTTTCTAATGTTAATGTTAGGGTTTTTACTCAGTTGTTCCAAAGTTACTGCTCAAGTTTTTATGGTTCTGAATTATGGTTTTATAAAAAAAAGTGCAAACTTCCTCTTAAGCAATTTGCATTGGTTACCACAAAGCAATAAAGAAAGTGCTGAAATTAAAATATTGGGAAAGTAATCATCATGCATGTGAATTGGCTGGACTAATGACATTTAATCATTTAATGACTTGGTTAAAAATTAGATTTGCTCACAAATGTCTCCTAAAACCTTGCAAGTTTTTACAGAAATGTTTATTAAACCTTGATGAATACTTATCGTTAGGAAAGGAAGTTAACCATATCCTATTACATGAATATGACGTATCAGATTTGAAAACTAATGATATAAATGCTATCAAGTCAAGAATTATGTTTGTACAAAACCATGAACCTAGAATGCGGTAATGTATGAGGTTACTGTTATCTCTATTGTATATATGTAAAAAGTTAATTGTGTTGCCTTTTATGAAATAAAGATTTGAGTCTGAATCTATCTGTATATATGTAAAATGTTACCATGTAACCTTTTATGAAATAAAGAATTAACTAACTAACTAACTATCTATCTACCTATTTATCTATCTATCTATCTATCTATCTATCTATCTATCTATCGGCAGGTTTCGGAATTCCGGTCCTCAATTGCCTCCTCCTACCCCAGAGTGTATCGATGTGTGTGGATATGTGCGTGTGTGTGTGTGTGTGTGTGTGTGTGTGTCTGTGTGTGTCTGTCGGTGTGTGTGTGTGTGTCTGTGTGTCTATCTGTGTGTGTGTGTGTGTGTGTGCGCCGTGTCTGTCTTTTGATGTCTATTGTTGTGTGGTGTGTTGCGTGGTTTGTTTGTGTAGTATGTGCGTGTTGTGTGAGAGAGACACTTCAACTTGCTTACGTAACATATATTACACAGACGTATAATATATACATTACCGCACATGGACATAGATACAAACACACATACAAACTAACTCTAACTCACACACACACACCAATACTGGGGATTGCCGGGGGTCCGGGTAGGTAGGGGTTCCGTAGTGGTGGTCGGTAGGGTCGTAGTATCGGCACCATGTGTGGGACACTTGAGATGGTATCACTCTACATAATATACACACACACGTTACCCAAATGCGCACATACCTATTACACAATGCCACCCAGCGTGAGAGGCTGTACACCGAGTATCGACCAAGTGTAGAATTTACCAGGTTACAAGTACTACACACCACCGTTAACACACCACACACCACCACAAACACACACACCACACACACACACACAATCCCACACACACACACAGTTCACACACAAAACCACTGGCCAAGGCAAGATCTGGGCCACACACACACCACATACAACACACAACACAAACACACACACACACAAAGTCACACACACACACGTCCACTCCACCTTGGGAGTACGTACCACACACACACACACACACCACACACACACACACACACACACACACACACACACACACACACACACACATTACATTATTATTATTACATACATACATTATATATACTGTACATATCTGTCGGTTGATATGGATAAATAGATAGATAGATAGATAGTTAGATGAATGGATGGATGGATAGATAGATAGATAGATAGATAGATAATTATAGGATAGGATTTATAGATAGACTGATAGATACAAACCACCGTACATATACCTGTATACATACACACATACTCCTACACGTTATACAAACACACTCACACAAAACATGAACAACACACA